>JBCJKH010049426.1:0-32426 GCA_039877255.1 Loriculus beryllinus
AAATCAGAATAATTTATGTAAAGGATCTTTCAGGGTTTACAACTGCTTTTTGGCAGTTTTGTTGACAATTTTGCCACATCCTGTGTTGCTCTTGCATACAAGATACTGCAGTCGATTCAGCAATGAAGAAATCACTGTTTTGCTACCAGTAAAGCAAGGTTTCCTTAGAGTTCACAGTCCAAGGGTACCTAGACCCAACCATAGGTGCTAGAGAGATCTAAATCCTCCTCTTTTTGTCTCTTAAACCACTTTTCCCATTCAGGATGCATTTTATCTAAACCCATTTTGTCAGTTTATGATTTCTTTTTCAAAATACTTGATTTTTACCTGCAGTGAGAGCAGCTTGACAGCACAGAGGACTACTGTCAGGGGCACACATGCTGCAAATGCCATTAGAGGCAAGTCAGCCTTTCAAAGACATTTTTAAAATATCATCTCCACAGCTTGTGTGGCCATTTGTTAAAAACAAATGGCATGTGGGGAGTCTGGAAACCAGGAGCAGCCATTAGGTGGATCTAAAATATGTGTCATCTGTTTAGTGTTGTATTCCCTTATGCACTGTCTCTTCTCAGAAGACTGGTCCCTTGAGATTTGTGAGATCAGAGGGAAATGGGAGACCCATCTGCAACCTGCTGATTAGCCAGTCATCAACAGATTATCTCATACAAAGGGATGAGAGTAATGGGCTGAGGCCAGCTAAGTGCATATATGGTAGTGAAAGCACCAGTGCCACAAAGATGGGAAAGACCAGATGATGTGACTTCTGAGGAGGGCACCTTTAAACAGACAGAAAAAGAAGGGTGGGATTGTTAGGTGAGTCACTCCAGAATACTTGGCACTGGTACCAAATCAATAAGTTCAGCCTGGTCTTGCGGTTTCCTTTCTTTCTGGGCACGGATCTCAGCAAGCCGGAGGAGCTGGTGGGTGTTCAGTATTTGCAGCCACTTTATTTTCTCTGGGCTAAAAATACTCTGCAAACTTCGGTTTTATTTTCCATTCCTAACAGCTGAGCCCAGGTCAGGAGGGAATGAATATGTTATCCTACTGTGAAAACATCTGAACAGGTGGAAAGGACAAGGGAGGGTAGAAAGAGAGGGTGGAGAATCTGTGTTTAGACAGACAGAAGTCCTGTTTCCTTTCTAAAACCAGAATGAAGGTCCTGTAGGCTATTTTAAAACTAAAACCTGTATGCCCATTTTTGTCTATTTGCTATGTGAAAGAGTCTTGTGCTGGGAGACATCAGGAAGAAAATGGTTATGGAGACATTGTCAGAGAAAAGAGGAAATTGTGGCACTGTGCTTCGTTTCAGTCAGACCCAAGCATTCTGCCAGTAAACTTCATTTTTCACCTGTAAGTTCTGTTATGCCAACTGGAGTCTCTCATTCAGCTTTACCAAAGCTCTTTCTTTCCTCTTCCTCTGAGAAAGCTCTTTATAAAAACTATCCTAGTTCTGAGACAGCTTTGTTGAAGCGCCTCAGTGCTAGCCAGTGGTGCTGTTTCTGCAGCCACCCCTGCTCCTCAGCACAGACAAAGCTATCAAATAGACTTAATTGTGCTAAATGTTATGTTTTCCACTTTTTAGTATGGAAATATTTTCCATTGAGAAGCATGATCCTGCCTGGTAAGACTCTCTTCATCCAAATCCTGTCTGGATTGCAAGTAAGTCTGCAAAGACAAGGGCTAATGCACTAATCCATTCTGGTACTGTATGTCTTTATAGAAACCTTTCTTAGAAAAGGAAAATACAAATAAGGGTCCAGACTCATACTATACAGAATGTAATCAATAAAGTTATTTGAAGTTTTACACAAAAGCTCTCACACAGATCATTAGGGCAGAAACTTTAATCCACTGAGGTTTAGAAATGAGGAATTTCTTAAGTAGCACCTGAGATTTTTTTTTTTCTCTCCAGGTCTGCGGGGCTTTGTGGATTGTAAATCCTGCCAAAACACTTTTTCAAATAAATATTGGAGAGGAAAAAGAGAAGCTAAGCTGAAATCTGATAAACAGCCCCAAGATACCAGCCCTTTCAGGGATATTGCCCCAAATTCTACCCCAGCTGATATAAATTAGTAAATAATCATAACCAGTGGGAAGGAAAAATGGTGCTGGTGGGAAGAGCAAAACCATGCTGTTCTCACCTTTTCTGCACCTTTTGGGTAGGTTTTGAATTCCCTTAGACATGCATTTTACCATTTGTATTGTTTGTGCTTATCATCTAAACAGGGGCTAGTTACACATCCCACCTGCCCTTTCTGACTGACAGATTGGGGCTGTGTGAGCACTAGATTTGCCTGTCCAACAGCAGTTTTCTATCTTTCAGTAAAAGCAGCTAGGCTAGAGGATCAAGCACGAAAGGACAGGCACTCTTCCTCTGGCAAGCAAGCAGAGGCTGGAGTGTGCTTTTATGGGTGCCGAGTCTCTGCATGGCCTTCAGTTGGAGTGCACTGGAGGCAGCTCTGTGAGCCTGCTATCAAATTAGTAACACAGATAAGTAATGTCTTCGTTGGCCAGCCCTGCCTCAAGGCTGTGCTTGTGCAGCCCTGCAGACATATGAACAGGTAAGGCATGATTCCCACAAATTCCTGCATGTACTTTCCAGTGCCCTGCATGAGGATGGCTTGGAAGAACATCCTAGAAGTGGTACCAGGCTGAGGTAGTTCAGTGACTATCACTGATGTACAGCTGTCTGACAAAATGCTCATGGCCTAGGAGTTTGGCCACAGAAGAGACTTTCACCTGATAAGAGAGATGAGTTGTCTTGGTTAACTATGATTCCTTCCACATCTTTTGAAATATGAATGAGATTCGCAAAGAAGCAGAGGGATTATGGGGCCCTTATGAAAAATAACTGGGACCAGATGTTGCTCTTGTAACCATGGTTATCATTTGCGTGTTCTCTTTGGTCCAAAACAGAGAGGGGACTGAAAGGTGGACTAGCATGTGTGAAGTATGTGATAAATGAATGAAAAGGCACATCTAGCCTATATACTGAGCTTGTATACACCCAGACTGTTGTGCACATCAACTATGCATTTATTGCACTTTATTTATTTGCAATAATGTTGACATCAGACTGTGTGCTCATTTAAGTTGTCTGTATCATGTCTATCTGTAGGTCTGGTGGAACTATGATGTATGGTCCTTCCTCTCCACCAGAAGATCTGTGGCATCTACAGTGGAAACAGGTATGCTGCTGTTGTAGGTCAGTGGTTTCAGACTGCTTGGTGAGGCTGGGTGTGTGATTTACAGCCATTAACCAATGACCTTAAGGCTTATTATTTTTATGTGAGGCCCATTGGTCCATTATGGTTGGGAATGGCTGATTTAGGCTTGCTGGTGGTGCCATATCTGCTTGAGAGTAAGGGAAAACGTGTGTGAGAGTTTCTGAGAGACTGTTTTTGCTTTGTATAAGACACTGGGGAAAAAACAGGTTGGCAAGTGAGTGTTTCTGCCTTCAGCAGGTAAATGGAGATTGTTATGATTTATTCAGACTCCACAACAGAGTAGTTTCACTAATGGCCATTAAAATGGATTAAAAATAAAATCAAGAAAAAGTACAGGCAGAACATCTGTTTGGTTGTGTCAACTCACCACCAGCAGAAATATTTTGACTTCATCCTGATTACAAATACTCACACTTAAATACCGAAAATATTGTGATGTGGGGGCAGATGAGAATTAGAAGTCAAGGAAATGCAGCATAGTCAAAGCCTGGTATAACTAGTCATTAAGGGGCAAAGCAGAACCAAGAGGCTGAGGGAGCAGTATGGAAAAAGAAGACTGAAGAAAGAAAACATGAGGAGGGAATAAAATGTTTTGCTGCCTGACTGCTGGTTTCAAGGTTAAAGAGAAATGATGAAATCAAAGCACCCATTAATTGTAACTATTCAATCTAACTTAGTTTGCTAATGCTGCAAAACCACTGGTTCACTTTTATCTAAAATTGAAAAAGCGTAATTCAAAGCCTGTTCAAAGAGAATAATGAGATAGCCTGGAAGACCATTACCTAAAAACCAGTTACAATTATATGTTATCTGTGTAGACTCGAGTTTTTATTAGCTTGCATTTGCCCTCCAGGGCATCAGACAAAGGCCATCTATTTGTTAGGCTTTGGAGAAGAGCTAAAATCAAGCTGTTTTAAACAGGGTCGAGGGCAGGACTCCCATATCACTCTCTGGGATTTCCTAGAGAGATGTAAGCATGCGTGACTTATGCAGCGACTTTCCCCTGTGCACGTACTGCACAGTGATTTGCAAATGCATGTCTAGGCTTTTCTGGAGTTTGTTGATGTCCCTGTGTGGGCTGTAGCGGTAGCTCTGATTTGGCTGTAAGACTTACAGTCTTATCCTACACAAATGGCTAAGACTGCCTTTGCTCAGCTGAGCAAGGTTTCTGGACAGAAAAACTGTCATCAGACTGGGGGGAGCAGGAGGGGGTTAACTGTACCTCTTGTGGGTTAAATACCACTTGCTCTCCTGTGCTGGTAGCTGCCTGATAATCTTGTCTGAGTTGCATATATAATTGCTGTCAGAGTACTTTATGGCTTGTGTAGAGGCAGTGTAAGTACATTAAATCCAAGTAAGTTCATAATGCGTTGGACTGTTGAAAGTTGCTAATTCTTACTTTGTCCATCATAAGCCCAGTCCCTCTCTCTGCAGCTGTGATTTAGTAACAGGGCACTGTTTTGCAGTCTCAGATTACTAAGTCTTTGAGTACAAAATTAATTCCTTTCATAACTCAGTTGAAATTAATGGACTGATTGATACTGATGATTCAATGTTATTCTGTTAAACTGTTTTTGCAAAGACATAAAAATCTGTCATGGTATGTTTGTTTGTATGCTGTGGAGCACAAATGAAAGAGTTGATTGAATTGTTTTGTGGAAAAAAAAGGATAATAATATCTTGGCTGTCAGGACTCTTTTGTATCCTTATTGTCTTTGATTCTTTATAGCCTTTACTGGCTTTAGTGGACTTTGATTTAGACAGTTACTAATTCATCTTCAAATCTTAATGCAAATGACAACGGCAAGTTCACTAAGTGTGTGAATTCCTTAATCTTCTGGGAAAATTTTAAGTCTACATTGTAAATCAAAGACCTAATGGTAAGTTCTGAGGCTACATCTGTCAACCCTATAAAATGACCATTTATCAACTGTTTGATGTGTTTCCTTGTCAGACTGTTTATATGAGGAAAAGTTGTGTGTGATGTTGTGTGTAATGTTAGGTAGCCACTAGCAACCAGTGATTTTTAATAAACACTTTTATAAACTAAAAAACCATGTCTAGTAAAGGATGATGGCTAAAGACTAAAGAAAATGATAGGCAGGAGTGGAAAAACTGTTCCTTCAGTGTCTAGTGCTAACAGATCACATGCGAAAAAGAAGTTCAAGGTTCCCCTTATTTAGGCTGTTTAGGACAAGTAGTGCTGTAGGGTGGAGCGAAGGAGATGTAAATCTCTCTGCATGCTCTGTAAGACTCGAAGAGAGCTCTGGAAGGAGCTCATTGCAAAAAAGGTTTTCAGAAAAAAGGTGGAAATGTAACTGCTGTAGTCTGGATTCAGACCCAGACAAAGCTTAAGGTCTGTAGTTAATAAAGGTAACTCCTCTGGCAGAGCTTTGCAGGTGACACGGTGTCACCATCCTGTCACCATGCTCAGCTGAAATCTTGTATGCTCTGTCACATGTGACGGAATGAATGTTTCTTCCACTCGATTGCTGCTTCTTTGAATGTAGCAAGCCACAGTCTCTGGGTGAATTTCGCTCATTATTATTACAAATGATTGCATTTCCTGTGCCAGTCACTGCAAACCTGCCTGAACAGACACGGGTGCCTGTGGATTAACAGCCAGAACCTGGATCCCAAAATAACCCTCAAAAGGCTGCATGATGGTAAGTGCTGCATCATTTTGAAGCATTCCCAAGCAATGACTGTTATTTTTCTCTGCTAAAAATCACTAAAAGCTCTGAGGAGAAACACAAATAACAGGGATGAAAGCCTAATCTTTGTCAGAGTTCCAGACACTGACTGTATTGTAGTTTCAGCATGGGCATGTGGCTGACATAAAACCAAGGAGGCAAATAAAATGGCAGCACTCAATGCGGTTGTAGAAAACTGGGATTTAACCCTTTTTCACCCTAACCAGTTGCAGCCTGGAGTGAATAGTGACCATGTATTTTGTAAAGGAGGAGTTGTTTCTGGTTTTGTTTTTGTTTTAAAAAGAGCATTCAGATCAGCTGAGTTTGAGCCAATACTGAAACCAGAGCTGCCAAATTTATCATTGACCAGAAGATTTATATGGAGCCAAAGGAGGTTGGTACAGAGAGATTAGAAGCAGATTATCAGCATGCTTTTAGCTTCATCTGTTTCTAGAAGCAAATAATTAGCCTCAGACACAACTTTAGCTTTATATAAGATTTTAGATATAAATTATTGGTGTGAAAAGACTGATAAAATTTATAGGAACTGTTATTTCTGCCAGAAGAAATGAATTCCCAGAATAATACATTTCAATCAGTGTGGGTACTTTAGCAGTCCTAGACTTTTTGCAGGAAAAGTCCATTTCAAGAAGCTCATTTAGTTCCTTATTTCAAATCCTTAGTGTACCCTGACTGAAGAAGAAGGGGAAAAAGAAGACAGTTCTGATGTCAGAAACTGTCTCATTTCAAAGCTTCTGGAGCTTTGTTCCGATACTGAAAAATTGCTGGTAATGGCCATTTTTTTTTTTTTTTTAGGATATAAAGTGGGTTGATTCACCCTGGTTTCTGAATTGCACATGGCCCAGAACCCCTGATTGCCTCCCATCATGAGTGCTGCGAAACCTCTGCTGCGTAGCTGGGGCTTAGCTTGCCCATTGAGATTGTCACCCAGGGAAATAAGTGCAATGTAGTTGAGAAATGGCATTTGTTTGTGCTAGTGTCATGTATGGCCCTAAATGTGGGTTACTCATAACTTTGGTTTGTCAGCAATATCCAGGTTTCCTTATGATCTTCTTGACAGACTGGGTATCTGATGTCACCTCTTTCAGCTTAAATAGCCTTGTGGAAAGCATTATAGGGTTCTTTGCAACTCTGGAGAAAAAGAGCCCTGATTTTTAACTGCCGCTTTTACATGTTTTTTCAAAGCAATGAAGATTCAAACTGTTTCTTTATGCACTGTTCCTTTATGCCGCTTTGAAAGCCTCAGTTATAGAAATTAAGGACCTTTTTGGAGAGTAGGAAGAAGTCCTTTTTCGTATTTGAAAACTTATGAGCATTTAGTGGAGAAACGTTTAAGAAAAATTATTGGCCCATATCTCATCATAGGCAAAGTGATAAAGGCAAATGAGAAATGAAAGTTTGTACACTGGGCCAGACATGACAGATGATTTTTATAGGAAGAAACTTTATGCTGGTGGTGCTCTTAGACTGAAGAATAAGAAAACAGGCTTTTTCATCTACATGATGGTCTTTTTTGCCAAACTTGAAAGCTGCTGTGCCCAGCCTCCTCCTTTCCTGGGAAAATATCTTGCCTATGCCTCTATCACTATTATGTTTTCTTCTGCTTCCCTATTTGAAATGACCTGGTAAAATCTACAGCACCAGCTGAAGACAAACCGTTAGGAGGCCAGACCAGAAGCTAAGACAGTACATCATCTCTGATCTTCCCTTTTGTTAGAGAGAGCTGAAATCACCTTAAATGACAGACCTTGCTGCAGGAGTAGGACTGGTAGATGTGTATGGAAAGACCTTTGCTGCAGGACATGCACAAGCAAGCCTTTTCAATTCCCTTATGACAGTATAGTTCCCTGTCCCACTGGCAGTCAGGTGACTTATGATTTATCTACTGCATCTTTCCAAGGCAGTTTTAAACCCAGAAATTATAGGTTTGGTTGTTACCAAGAAATCCAGGACAACGCTTTACTGAAAATGGGCATTCTTCTCAATAAAATGAAAGCTACAATCCCAACTTTCTACAGGTAGTTTGATAAATAAGAAGCTGCATTTCTTTTTTCACAAGGATGTCTTGATTTCTCTACTTAGTGCCACCATGACTCTACTTCAGGGAAGATAATAGTTACATGCTTGTTGAGGTGAGATAAGAGTGAATGCATCAGCCCCACTTTTGCAAGCTCCTGCTCAAATGGTGAGAGCTAAGCTCACTGCCTTACAGCATCCTGAAGAGACAGGGCAACTGGTGTAAGCTGCATGGATGTTGAGTGTGGCTTCCTCAAGGAGTGAAAATAAAACTGCGCTTCTTAGTTATGGTAAAAATGTTTACAAATCTGTGCCTGAGTGGGGAGAAAAAGAAAAATTGACATAAATGGGGCCTGGCGTATGCCAAATATATGAGCTGTTCTAAAAGTACGATGTGTCATGGGCTCATTATTCATCAATGCTTCATCACACTGGGTTGATGGTGGCATTAAAACCAGAGAAAAAAAGACGTCATTTACATGAAAAGCTGGAGACACTCCCTCTACTCTTTGATTCCTTCAGTAAGCTGGAAGGAGGTTTGTGTGCGCATGAGAAAGTGTGCTATACAATGCCGGCCTTTATTCTCTTCTTGAATTACTCATACTGTGCAGTATGTAGCAAAAAAAAAAAAAAAAAAAGGGAGAAAAAAAAATGTTTGGGGCTTCTTTTGCTCTTAAGAAATAACAGTGAAACACTGAAGCAAAGCTACAATGCAAGCAAATGCACTGGTAGCTTCTGGAGTTTATTTTCTTGGTGGGTTTTTTGAATGCTAGTATCTCTTTCTGTGCTTCATGCTGAAGTTGTTACTTTCCTATGTACACAGGACAAGCCAAATTCCTTCCCCAGCCCCCTAAGTCCTGACCTCGACAAAGAAATGACTGTTGTCCCACTGCACAAGGTTCTGCAGGCTGTTAAGCAACTGAGGTGGAAAGCACCAGTCAGCCGAAGGGAGCTGGTGCTGGGGAAGGAGCTGGAAATTTGGACCTGTGTCATTGAGGGGACTGGAGCGAGGTGGAAAGAAAGCTCTGCATAGCAAAACAAATCTCATTGCAATACAAGTGTCTAGCAGAGGACTTGAAAGGCCAATAGCTGACCTCCTCCCCAGGTTTGTAATTTTGTAAACCTTCAGGGTTTTTACTTCTGACAGAAAAGGGCATATTTTAAAACGTCAACCACCACACAGAGCAAGGAAGAATGTAGGAGGTTGGATTCAGTGTCCCTGGAACAGGGCTATCGCACTGCTGCCTCCCAGCACAGTCAGAGAGGGGCATGAGACCTGCTGGAAGGACGCAGAAGACAAATGCACGCCTGCGCATTTACATCTGCTGACGTCCACCTTAAAGAATTTGGATGGGTGTGTTTTGACTGAGTCGTCTGGCCATCAGCAAAGGCTTTAAGATTATTTGATCACTCATTTTGGAGGCTATTTTTCCTAATATAGGCAAAATAGCAACTCTTTTTCTACATTTTTTGTGCAGAGGGGAAAGTCAGCTTTTGATACCTATGGAATTATCCATCTAAGGTTTCTTCAAGCCCATGCTCCAGTCCAACATAACACAATAGACTGGAGTGGCTCCAGAGGAGTTTGTTTAGTCCCATATATAATTATTACCTTGTAAACAGGATGCACCTTTAAGTTATAATTTAAATATGATAAATGGGCCAAACTCAAGAGTTTTATTATCCCAGGACACAGTTATTACCAACTTAACAGGAAACACCTGCACGTTATTGTTATAATTAGAGATGGCTGAAAAATGGAGAAATCATTTGGTGGAAAAAAGAATAGAAATCTTGAAGTTGTTTTCATTCTGAAACGTTCAAATATACCCATTTGGGCAGAATTTTATTTATCTCTTTTATTGAAGATGTTGTAATATTCTCATTTGCAGAGAACCGTTACACTTTTCCACTGAGCACCAGCTTTTAGATAGAATACCAAAAAGAAATTTAAAGCCATGCAAATTTAAAGTCTCATCAAAACAGTGGTCAGGATTTTATTTAATGAAAAATGTAACAGTGTGGTCAAATCGCTAGTCAATAATTTTTGTTCCCAAAATGAAGAATATTTTCAATTGAAATAAGAAAATGTCAAGGTTTCCTGATCATTATTTTTTTACCACAAAATGTATAAAGTTGTTCTTTCTGCCCAAATCTTTCCAGCCCATGTGCTGTGGTGGTGGCAGATGATCTTCCAGGAGGATTACTGCCTCCTGCCCCCAGCACTGCCTCTCAACTGGCAGTTACGGTCCTTTTCACTAAGCAGGCTGCGCTGTTTTTTGACGTGCTCTGATGCACTATGGCTAAAGTAAACTGCGTTAGGAAAGGTCTACTGCTTAAACGTTAAAGGCATGGGTCCTCAGCCTTCATCACTGCAGCCTGTTACCTTAAGTGCTCATAGTGGACTTGGCTTCAAACCTCTGTCCTCACTCTAAGCCTCATTCACACTCCCTAGTTTGGAAACTGCTCTATGTCCTGTCAATCAGTCTCATCCCTCATTTCGAACACTATCTAGAATGGGAAGTTTCAGCGAGGCAAGGGTGAGGAGAGAGAGCATACAGTTTTTGCAAGGGCCAGAGACAAAAGAGCCATTACATGACTTGGGAGCTGGGACTCAGTAAGGAAAGTGGTCTCGGCTGTGGGAGGCGTGAACTTTACTGTAGAATGTTTTGGAACAGGCACAGTGCACTGGTGAAAGGTCAAGAAGTATGCATCATCAGTGTAGTCACTATCTTAGGGGGCTTTTCCAGTAACTCAGGATTGACATAGAATTTTTTAAGGAAGTGTTTCATTTCAGAAAGTTCTTAGTTTTTACTTAATGGTTTTGAAACTGTTTATTGTTTTACTTGATGTACTACTACTGGTATCATGAGAAATGAAACAGGCTATTGTATTTTAAAATCACAAAGGACATAGAGATTATTCTCTTTTCCAGATTAAAATGCCCACTGTGTATGCTGTGTGACAGGAGGGCACGATATGCATTGTCTCAATGGTCATTTTAAAAGTTGCTGCCGTGTTCATGTGATATTGTCAGAAGTTTGTCAGATGTATGACCACAAATATGCATGCATGGAATAACAACATTAGTCTAAACCTTACGGGGATGAAATGAAACACTTAATGGAAATACTTTCTCAATCTTTGAAATAAGGTTGCAATTAGATTAACAGAGCATTACTACATTAATTAACATTGATAATGCATAACTCTTTCAATGAACAGACCATCAGTTGGAATAGATTACTGCAGAGGTAAATAGTTTACTTCTGACTTTTTAGGGATATAGTATTTACCACTGCAAATTCTGAATTTAATAATACTTTTCTTTTGGTAGGAAAATGGCCCATAGTTGGTGAGCAGTTTCATGAAAAATCTTTAAAAATAATGGGATATGTCTATAAGGGATAGTTTTGAAAGTCTGAGTCTCAATAGACAGAAGCCTAGGTCATTTAAATATGAGACCAGGGCTATCAAGTCAGTAGAAAGCTCTACAAATGTTAATCAATGTACACTGTCTATTCGATATCCCTAGACCAGATTAGGAAGAGCATATTTTATAAACACACTTTTAATGTAAAGTGTATTACACTAATTTAAAGCAAGATGCTGTTTGGACAGAAACACTTCTCCTTTTTGCGACACTAACAGAAAGACAAAGACCAGAAAGTCAAGCTGACTGGAAACTGTGGTGAGCAAAAATGAAATTGAGTTATCTACATCCTTTACTTCTTGCCATATTTAATTTGTTATTTCCCTTTAAATTCAGATTCACCTTCTAAATGTGAAAAGATGAAATGTCATTGCTTGCTCTTGCTATATTATAATTATTGGCTTTTTAGTTTTGCTACAACTAAATGGTGAATAAGAGAAATGACTCAAGCATATCTTGCTTATCTTTTCTCTGGTACCACCAGACTTTCCAATTGTGCATGCATAAGTAGGAGGAGGCATGACTGAGTAATCAAAATGAGTCACTTTCTATCTTTAGTGAAATAACCCTCTGTTCAACATTCCCCTTTACCAAGTAGCAGGCAGCAATTGCAAGTAGGTAATTGCACTGCTAACACATGCCAAGGCTCAGATAAGAACCAATCTGGGTAGACGCAGCGTTTTCACAAATTCTCCAAGCACTGACTCTGCAGAATAAGATTCAGCATTTTCATCCACGATAATATGCTCTAATTAACCAGTGCACGGTACTTTACACTAAATACAGGGCTTGAATAGAACTTTGGGAATGGGATAATGGAGGCTTATTAGGTTAATAAAGAATCATGTGTTCCAAGGCTGACTTAAAAACACGATTAGACTTTCTTTAAAATAGGCCAAAGTATTTCAGATTTAATCAGTCTCCTGGAGGTTATTGAAATTATGAAATAGGTTTGGCAATCAATAAGTGGCATCATTTATGCTGTTCAGAAAATGAAAATGCTCTAAAGAAACATTAGGAGCTTTGGTGGCTAAAGCCTCAGAGATTGGATGCTTTTTGTCCAGCCTGTGGACAGAAAACATTTTATTACAAAAGTGAGAACCACTTTCTGATGCTGTGTAAAATTTCTATAGAAGAAGCAAAACTATATGTTATGCCGTCTGGCTTCATTAAGATTACTTGTTGCTGTTCCCTGGGAAGACTTCTCCTCTAAGTCCTTGACTTAAATTTAGGAGCCATCCAAAAATACTGCACTGACAATCCTTGCTCAAAATTAAGAGATTCAGTGCATGTACTAGGATGAAGTTCACTGGCTCACACTAGTTAAGCCTAGAAATTCAGTCAGGGGATACTTTGCCCTTCAGAGGCAGAGGACTTCAGCTACTTGGATGAGATAATGGTATCAAACAAAATTATTTCAAACCATGGTCCTCATCAAAACTTGGAAATATTACATAGCTGTTCCATATAGTTCTGTGGGCCAGGTTTGGATCATCTGGTCTATAACTGAGTATCGTAAGTGGTTCATTATCTGTGAACCACTGAAACAGTGGTCTCCCTACTGGCCTATTCTGAAGTCTAAGTGGCATCCGATTGGCATCAGTGGGGTGCTTTCACATGGCCTCAGACGTTGGGAGGCATATATCCCGGCACAGATTTCAAAGTTCTATGCTAGATCTGTAGTACTCCCTGCATGGACACAAACTCTTTGAGGACTCAGGCCCCTAGAATGTTGAGAATTTACTTTCTCTCAACAACTTCCAGCAACTTGAAACAGTTGCTGGATGGTTTGAAATTTGATGACACTGTCTGAATCTCTCCTTGAGTTTTTTATTGTAACTGGAGCACACACAACATCAACTGCCTTTCAATTTCAATTTTAATTTTAATTTTAATTTTAATTTTAATTTTAATTTTAATTTTAATTTTAATTTTAATTTTAATTTTAATTTTTATTTTTATTTTTTCTGAGGTGCTGATTTTTCTTACATGTAAACACTGAAATGTATTTGCTACACCAGCAGTCTGTGCTATGATTCCTGCTGTTTATCAATTCAAATTTGCTTCGCTGATTACATTACAACTGATGAGCCAAACACCCCAAGGCCTGATCATTAGGCAAAAATCTCACCTGAAATCAAAGGGAGTTACAGCCTAAAGGGTGGGACTGTCTGTCATGAATATTGAAAAAACATCATCAAAATGCACCACACCATCACGTATGTGTAATCAGAAAAGCCAAAAGTGGTTTAGCCTTTTTAGTGGAAATAATATTTAGAAAGAAACTGGAAGGGTGTGAACACATCTGAGGAAAGAGTCTGAAAGTAAAATTTGGCTCATGTGACTAGTTAGGTACATTTACAGGGGATTATTTCTAAGACTGGAGCTGGCAGAATTTAATCTTTCCCCTGCAGATCTTCTCTGATTAATCTGAATTTTCTCACATTTTAAAAAATCAAATATTCATTCAGCTTTTTTTTTCCTCCACTTACCACCCATCTCTCTCCATCTCAGCAGAAACTAAGCTCTAGTTTACCAATGAAGAATACATGAAAGACTAATTCTCAATATCTGCAAACAAAATACCTTAAAACAGTCCAGCCTGACAAGGTGTAATTCTTCTGCTCCTAAACCCCACAGTTATTCAGTGAGTATCACAGTATTTCATTGCTAGCTTCACTAAGAAGTGTTAAGCACATAGGACAAATCCAGACTTGTAGATTGACTCCCACATGCTTTCACTGAACCCTAATTTCACTGCATATCATAAAATACAACTATTTATATTGTCAGATCAGTTCCAAAACCCCCAGCTAAGAGATATGCAGAAAATCTCTGCGGAACTAACAGGCAGCACCTCAATACCAAGTGAGTGTTATCCATGTATCTCTTCTTATCCCATTATGCAACATAGGTCTGAATAAAGCTATCCTTAGGACAGGCTGTTAGGAAAAGTATTTCCTGAATTATGTACAATTTCTGGAATTATGTTAATAATTTGCAAGCCAGTAAGAGTTATGTCTATTCATGCAGTGTAATCCTGCTCTATGTTGGCTGTTGAGTATAATTAAGATAACAAAGCCCATAGTTGTCTTTTGTTTACCTCAGATCACATTAGAATATAATAAGATAAGCAAACAAACCTTGCTTTCATGTTCTGGAAGTCTGTTTCCTGCTTCAATGTGTATGTGCAATAGGAAACAGTAACTTAGGTATGTTTAGAAGGTCATCTGTCAGCCACTTTGTTCATACAACAAACAGTTGTATAATATTTGCCAAGTGTTGGGGTAACTCCACCTGGCTTTTGTGGTTTTACAAGGCACCAGAAAACATGAAGAAATACCACTGAGAGAAGGCACTGACCTTGCTCCACTTCTTAGGCAAAAAACCATTAAGTTTCTGCAGCCAAGTCATGTGTATTAATAATGAAGGCAGGTTGGTTTTTTTATCTTGTTTTGGTTTTGTTTGTTTTGGGTTGTCTTGTTTTGTTTTGTTTTGTTTTGTTTCTTTATCATTAATATGCTCTGTCATAGAATCATATAATCACAGAATGGTTTGGGTTGGAAGGGACCTTACAGATCGTCTGGTCCCAAAACCCCTGCCATGGGCAGGGACACCTTCCACTAGAACCAAGTTGTTCAAAGCCCCATCCAAAAACAAATGCTTCTTTACGTACCTCCTCTGGGTTGCCTCCTTAAGTCCCTGTGTTTTGCAAGGTACACTCAGGACAGACTAAGACCTTCATGTTGATCAGACCAGTAGAGTGAGGCCAGTTCTGCTCAGTCAGGCTGTATCTCAGGCCTGACCTCCATAACCTGCTAGGAGCCCTGATCTGTTGCTACTCAAATTCTACCTGTTCAAGGCACCCAAAAGGCCCTAGAAGTCTATTCTAGCCTCAGAATTGTCAATGTGTCACTTATTTGTCAAAAGAGGGAAACCCCAAAAGGAAAAAATTATCTTCTTCGGTGAGCTAAACACAATTTCAGCCTAATCCTCTCAGGGTTGAGTGCATGTAGCTCAACACACATTTCTCCCAGGGGACACTGGTCCCTTTCCCTTTGAGAAAATCAAGCACATTGTCAAGATAGGAGAGGCCAGGTGAGCTGATGAAAATGAAGTTGTGGGTACCCCAGTGATACTATACTTGTTTACATGCTGTGTCAACAGCTCATGGTTGGATATTGTGCGGGATGACTTGCTTGGGTAACACAGCTATTATCCTTTAGTTGCCTTTCCTACAGCTAGCAAACTCTGCAGGAGAAGTGAAACTCCACCTCAGTGTCAGCAGCAGGACTGCTGAAGAGCTCTAATAAGCAGGAAAGAAAGCAAGCCCTCAGAAGAGCATAAATAGATGGGGAGAGGAGGAAGGGTGAAGCAGTCTGGAGCATCAGATCTGGTGGTTAGGCTAACAACACAAGTCACTTCATGCAAGGACTTGGCTCCACCTGCCCAGGGCTGTTGCTGTCCCGGGATGCTCACAGTTCCTGCCCTGCACCCTGGGCCCCTTCTGCTCAGTGCAAGGGATTGTCCTGGTGTCAGAGACCAAGGGCTGGGAGAGTGCTCCCACACAGACAACACTCATGGCACACTCTCACCACCCCTCCAAACAATAAGCCTGGGTCAGAATTGTGGCAGTTTCAGCTCAAAGAGTCTGATCTTAGTAGGAAAAACACACTCAAACTTAATCAAGATTTTTCTAAGGCAAGATTTTACCATTTTCCTGTCTGTAATTCTTCATCCTAACTCTTTTTAGCTGTGGCCAAGTCAAACATCTCTAAGATCTGAGACTGCTGCATTCAGCAAAGCCACACACAGCAACTTCTTAAAGATGCAACAAGCCTTTTGCCCCCTCTCTGTTGTGTGGCTACACTTGGGGCCCTCTTTGTTTTTGAAAAGGTTCAGTTCTGCACATCTGGAGCTGTGCAGTGCCCCACCAGGAAAGGAATATGCTTACAGCAAGTGTAAGAATAAATATTTACCAGAATTCATCTGTAACAACAGAACAGGAAAACTATTTAAAAACAACAACAACAATAAAGAAACCAGCCAAGAAATAATTGAGCGGTTAATCCCATTGGTTGGAATGATCTATTTTTACACTAGGCATAACAAACAGATCTGCAATATATTGTACTTACTATTTTCGACACAGTAGCACTGAGGGCCCTTGTTCAAGAATCAATCTGTCACTGACATTGCTCGGTTTTATATCAAAACCTAAAGCATCATTTTTATGTAAATGTCCACAAAATACCCAAGTACTGAGCTTCACACACACTGAAGTGAATTTAAAGGCTCCCACTGACTTATGTGGGTGTTGGATCAGGCCCCACAGCAACTGCTTTGGTTCAAAAGCAACATATTGCTGCTGCAAATATAGGCCAGGTTTAGGTTTGTGTGATGAAGATTATGTTATAAATTTTGTATGGGGAAAATATATATTCTCATTTGCTTTTCAGAACTGCTTTTATGACAATGTTTTACTAGGCTCTAAGCTGACAGTCTATAGGTTAAGGGAGGAGTAAATGCCACTAATGCCTCTGCCCAGGAAGAGACTTGGTTGCCTGTGTTTGGGTTATACTAGGCTCAGGAAGGACAAAGGAGCAATTGCTCCCTGGTTAGACCTATTTTTCGGAAACTTCTTTGCAGAGAAGGGCTCAGGGAAGTGGATACTTCCCAGGAGGGAGAAGAAGAGACAACAGGTGTTTGAGTCAACATTTAAACCTCAGAAGGAGATTCTGCCTCTCTCAGCAGAAACAAAAGTCTTAGGGAGGATGGAAGAGGAAAGGGATATACACCTTTAGAGGAAGATCATGCTAAAGATGCAAGAATCTCATTGCAAGATTCAGAGGTAGACAATGGAAGCCATGTAAATGTGAGGTGACCTGAAATCTTGAGAAGACACTGGTGTAATACACAAGAAACACCAGCCAAAAATGATGAAAGAGCAGCAGAGTGTGACTAAGAAGTGTGTCTTAATTTAATCAGAACTATACAGCCTTTATGTTGCTTTTAAGAAAAGAATAATGTATCACAGGCCTTTTGCCTTTTACAAGTTTCAAAGATGGTCCTTTTAAAGATGGAGAATACGCCTCAAGAAAAGGAAGAGGAGGTGGAATGCAGCACCAGAAGATCAAATGGCTACGTAGCACGTCTTCTGTTTCCAGAAGAGGCCAGAAACAGATGTTTATGGGAGAGTATAAAACTGAGGATGTGCAACATTATTCATTTCCGTGTTTGGACTTCCATTTTGAGTAATCTGCTTTTCAGGGACTTCCTGACCTAGATGTTCAATATTGACAGTCATGTCCTACCGATAGAGCTTTCCGGTGTGAATTCTTTGAACCTATTTCAGCATCATTCTTGTCACTGTCCCATGGCAATGAGCTTTATTAGGTTACTATATGATGCCCAATAAAACACAGAGCACCTTAACCTACTAATGTAATATTTTGTGCCCCATTGCTTGTGTTGTAAAACTTAGTCACTAATGGTTAACTGCTGTCTCTCTTCTAAATTTCGAGACTTCTCCCGTATCTCCTCTCAATCATGTCTTTTAAATTTATGATTCTTGTGTGGTGGAACTACATACACCTTTGCGCATCGATGTCTTTGCTGAGCCTTCTCTAATTCTCCAGTGTCCTGAAATGGGTGGGCATCAGACCTGAGTATTGTACTCATGCATTCAGAAAGGAGTTTTTAGGTATTGATGAATCTGGAGATGCTAGAAGGAATCCGATGGCTGGGATGGCAGAACCTGGAGGCTTAGTTTACAGTTGCCTGAGTAGTACATCTAGAAATTTGGAGGAAGCACTTGGAAGTTTCTCAGGTTGAAAACTTCTTTGGCTGGAAAACATTTGCATGGAAACCCTAAAGCTCCTTGATCAAGGTCTAAAACAATATAAAGGGGAGCTCTGCCCAAATAAGCCTAAAACACAAGGATTTGTCTCTACATGGAGATGCCATGTAGAGCAGACTGAGGACGAAAGCTGTGCCATTCTCAAATCCATATGTGTGATCCTAATATCCACACAATGTTTCAGGTGACATTAAAGGTCTTCGCTCCTATTCTTCATTCCTCTGATTCTGTGCCTAAGGGTAGCTGCTAAAGAAAGAGCTAAGGCATATCTAAATGTCCTGTGACTTTTCCTTTCTGTTTACTGACTTTTTCCATTTAATCTGAAGTTGTGAAGTCTATGTAATTTTGCTCAGAACACCAGAAAGATATGGAGTAGATCATCTTCACACACCTTATATATAGATCATCTTATATATGATAAATTCTTTTCTTTCTCTTTAAACTCAAATTCTATTCCCAAGGATGAACAGGTACAATTAAGGCACTTTGAGCCCAAAGTTATTTCTGGTTTCTTCAAGTGTCCACCTGAGCTGGAGATAAAAATCACTTAAGGAAAATCATAGCACATGTATTTGAAAATCCCAAATTCAATCTTTAGTGATTGTGGAAAGACACAAAATTCTTTAAAAAATAACTTTCAAATTTGGTATTTAAAAATAATTCACTGGATGCTAAACACTCACGCCTTTTTTATTGTTTGGAGCATAGCTATTGGTTTATGTAAAGAAAGCAGACAATTCAAATAACGGGAAGACTGTTCTTCCCCACCCTTTACAGCTGATCCAGTGCCTCAGCCCTGTTTTCATTCAACTCTCTAAATTCTAAACTAAATCATTGACCGGACGCAGCATGGAAAAAATATCTTGAAATAAACAGGCTTCTATATTTATACACATTCCGCTGTGCTTGTGATAAAACTGATCAAGAAGATGAGTGTTTCTGGAAAACAAATAATTCTTCACAGAAATAAAGATTAAAACAAAAGGAACAGGCGATCCAGTGTTACATCAGTGGTTAAAAGACAGAGGAGAGATGGAGTCTGAATTTTGCTGAAAGGTTTGATAAGCTGTGTATAGTGGCAAAAGAACACAGGATACACAGCAAATGAGCAAAACCTGACATAGCCTACTGAGGCTGGTATCCTTTCCTTGCCACACTGACATATTAATCTGTCCCACTGTCCTTTCCCTCGTACCTCCTCCTGCAAGCCACGTCTCAATGAGTTTACCTGTCCTCAGGGGCTATGATGGCATATAATACTTTCTCTGTTGTGACCACTTTTAATTACAAGTTTTAATTGAGCATAAGGCTGCTCTGATGAAGGACACAGTCATATTGCAAGTTGGTGAGTAGCAGACCTGGTATTTGTGGCATTTATTTCATTGTAAGTCAGCTACCTGAGACACATCCACATGGGGAGACTAGTTCTCAGGTGTTTATTTTAGTTTGCCATAAAAACAAAGAGAGAAGAGCACTGGGAACAAAGCTTCATTCATGGTTACCAAGAATTTTTTCAGCATTATACAATTTTTTACTCACTGTTTATCATTTCAGACCAATAGAAAAGACTGAAAGAAGGCTTATTACCTGTTAAACCTCATCTGAAACAGAAAGTCCTGGCAATATGTGAATTGTCCAAAACAAATTGTACTGGCATAATAGTTAAAATATCCAGATTAAGCCAGCAGACGTACTGACGAGGTATAATAAAAGCACTGTATTTTTAAGGCTACTTCTGGTATCTTGGCAATTTGATAAATGAGATCCTGTCTTATTTTGTGGAGCAATGTAACCTTACTGACTTCAGCAACAGTTACATGAAAAATACTGCACGGCAAGAACTGCCCCAGTGTTAATGGAAAAGAATAATATCCCCCAAATTTAAGGTTATGCAACTGTGTGGCAGTGTAGATTGCCTAGAAATGGAAAGCACCAAAGAAACATAAAACAGTAGGAGACTAAGTCCATGCAAATGATTTATAAGGGCACCTTTTCTTTAATGAAATGGTGTACAATTAACTAACTGGCTTCTCGCTGTTCAGTTAAGTCCTAAATGCGGCCTGGTGTGTTTTAGTGATAGTGAGAAGTGACTTTGCTGAAGTCAGCAGAATAACCTCTGTACACTACTGCTCCCTTAGAGTGAAGCAAAGACAGTGTATTTATTTCTGAACAGGAGCAATGGTACTATGGCATGGTACCTTTTACATGTTGTTACAATGGTTCTCTTATGGTTGCTATAATTTTTGGCATGCCAAATGGGGGCTATATATTTGTGATTTAATTTTCCAGCTTCTGGTGTACTGCTTACCTAGAAAGCAAACTAGCATGTTTTCAACATTGAGAACTAGTTTTTTTACTAGTTTTGCCATCTGGGATTGCAGAAAGCACAACAGTGGAAAAAAATACTGTGTGTCTGAACATGCAAAATATAAGAGGCAGTACACGCACACAGAAGCAAGTAAGGCACTATTCTATAAACAGCTGTACTTAGCATTGATAATTTGTTAAAAGAGAGAAGACAAAAGATGCCAGCTCAAATCCAAATTTCTTTAGAAGTCAGCTGTTTCAGGACCAAGCTCATGAGTTCCCTTTAGAAAAAAAAAGAAAACACCTCTAAACAGAGAAAACGCTGTGAAACCAGTCTTGGACACATGTTAAATAGTAGCACTGCCTTGAGATAAAAGGGCACTGGGGAGAATTTATAAAGGTCATCACTCCTAAGGTTTTATTTCCATGTGGTCACAAACTTTAAGTTTACTTTAACACAAGCTTAAACTGCTCTCAGATTATTTCTCCTAAGAAAAAGCATGAGTTAGGAGAGAACGGGAAAGCATAAACAATTTGAATGTCACAGCCTAGTAAATAACAACAAGTAGCAGTCCTAAAGGAATGACTGCGGATTTCAAGGAGACATGGACTCATGCAGGATGTGAGTAACTACCATAGACTTCCCACTATCTTAAAGAGGGCTCCCACTGACGTTACTGGTATCCTGTGGGAAGAGAATAGGACCCATATTTTTAGATTTGTGTACAGTAGCTATTTTCTGGAGTTGTTACAACATTAGTATATTTTTAGTGATTCATTATATTGAGTCGAAGAGCCTTTGCGTTGTGTTGTGTCATACGCAGTGTGTGAACTTCCTGGAGCTCATCTGTTCCTTTGATCTTACCAGCCACAATAGCAGCATAGCTAACTCACCGACCACCCTATTTCTTCCTTATTAGGAGCTCCCCAGGTAGGCAGAAACGTGTCAAATGGGACACTGTAGCCCATATTGACTCTGAGTCTACCATTGACGTGACGTCCGCTGCACATGGGAAGAATCTGAGCAGTATCAGAAATACTGCAGATATTCATGTGTTTGCTCTAACTATCCTAGGCATATTTTGTATACGTTGCAACTATAGTAACGTCACCCTATATTAATGACAAATTTCTTGCAAAGTGCAATTATCTGTGCTTATTGTTTAGATGGCAGGGCTTATTAGATAAACTGCAAGGCCTGATGTACATATAGAATTCGTAATTGAATATATCTTGACTAATAAGTTGATATACAGAGGTAATATCTAGGTGTTTTTTCTGGTATATGTTTCTAGGAAAGACTGAAGGTCAGTTTTCCTTTGTAAAGTCTCTTTGACTTCCCTGTTATGACTGTTATTCAAAATAACAAAATCTGATGTTCTACTAAATCTGTGTTTTTCTTACTGCCTTCCTTTTCATCAGTGAACATTTAATTTGTATTGTCAGTAACACATGCTAGCTGTTAGAAAATCCAAATAATATTATACAATGCCTCATGACAGACATTCCATTTCCCCACTCCTCACTGCTATACACACAATCCTTCATGACAGCTGTTTAAGATGCATGGCACTGACTCTCTCCACAATGCCACTATCTAATGTGAATTTGCTAGAAAAATAATACAGTATTACTTTTCATTTTGAAAACATGGCAGTAACTAAATTCTTATGTGCAATATTTTGAGAACAGTTATGTAAGTTTAGCTTTATGCATTTCAACAGAATTTGGACAATACTTTTATTTGAGTTAAGAGAATCACACAATGTACTTTAACATATTCTGTACTGGCTTTCCTGGCCAACTCCCTCAACACAGCATACACCAGGACTCTCAGTAGTTTATGAAGCTACATGACTATTGTCTAAGAGGTATTTTCTTCTTTTTCTTGTCTCTCTGCTATTTTTCCTTGTCTCTCTGCTTCTTTCCTTGTCTCCATCTCTCACAGGTAGAAGCCTGTGCAGCCCTTCTCCCTTCCTCCCTTCCTTCCTTCCTTGCTTCCTTCCTTCCTTCACCTCTCTATTTTTTGCCTATTTCCCTTTTTACCTCTTTCTTGTGTGTGTGTACATTGCACTGCGAATTTATATTAGTGAAGGAAGAGCTGGAGAAGAGCCCTTCTTTATACTTGAAGCAGAAACTGGTGACATCTGAAGTAATGCAACACACTGAACTACAGTGCACAGACAGGAGGGCAGTAAGTTACCCTGGTTCAAAGTATGTTTAAGATAACATTTTGGTTGGCTTACAACAGCTGTGCTGTAGAAGCTCACAAGCTAAGGAAGGCTGGGCCTCATTAATACTTGGATGGGAGATCTCCAGACAGCATTAAGATTTATTTCAGAAAGTTGCATTAGTGACTTCATAGCTGGCACTTTGAATTGGTGCTGTCTCAGTGTTTAGCATGATGGTAGGGGTAGAATATTGCAAGAGAGAAATAGTTGTATATTCAGGTACTTTGCGCAGTCTTTACTTCAGCATACAAGAAAAGTCAGATCCAGAGATAAGAGTGAGTGTTTTAGCACTAAAAATGCATTGTTGTTAGCTGTAAGCATAGAGCTTTAACTGTAGTGTTGTTGGCCAAGCTTCTGCTGGGGTTCCTTCTGTCCATGAGTGTGATTTCACACAGGGCTTGATTTGATCTAAACTCACATTGCTCCTCCTGTGACAGGAGTGAACCTGCTCTCCTCCACTACTTCCAGTTACATACTCTTTACTCCAGATGAAATGGAACCCTACAACACACAGAAGTAATGCAGAAATGACCAGACGGATCGATGAGGTGATGCAGCTGTGTGATGCCAGCACAAGGGATGTAATGGGGATCCAAGGATGGGAGCAAGGTAGGGCTATTCTATTGGCCACTCTCAAACAGCCTCAAGAGACTGATAAAGTGGTGCCCTGCAATCCCTCACTGGTTTAGTTTTGAGAAGACATTTCGATCATCCTGTCCCAGGCCTTTCTTTGCAGGGTTATTTCCATGAGCTGTCACATCCCTTCAAAGGATGGCTGCTGAGAGAATGAGTGACAGGGCTCTATTTACCTTCCACACAAAAGGTGCTGCCCTTCCACAATATAAAAGACCTAAAGTTTTCAACTGCCTTTGTTTCCACAAAATCCAAATCCACCAAGAGTAAGAGCTCTCTTAAAATCTCCTGCAGCCTCTCTAAGGAGCACTGAGGCCTTGGTCACAATGCGAGCTTTTAGGTTGCCACCTCAGTATTTCAAAATGTGTCAGGCTCCCTGAATGCTATGTGATGCACAGGAACTGTCTGTCAAGGGGACTTTTCCTCCTTTGGGTTAATTTCTAGGGGAAAGTCTAAAGTGTCCTACTCTAATACTCGTCACCATAGTATGTGTGTATCTGTGCATATATGTGTCTACATGCATGTATACATAATCATAAACATGTACACACACAAACTCTCATGGAAAAAAGCAGGGATAAGCTGCTAATTACAGAAGCAATTCTATCACTGTATGAAATTTAAAACTTAGTGTTTTACTCAGAATATTTCATTATTATATTTGCTCAGCTTCAATAGATGGCAACTTCAATGAAAGGGAGGAAACAAAACCAGAGCTCTTCACCAGCCAGTGATGGGAATGGAAACATCTCTCTGTTCCATCCAAATGTAATCTCCAGACCAGCCTTCCCTCACACTGCTCTTTCAGGCAGCGATATGTTGGAAAGGATTTCACAGCTTCAACTGTTTTTTCTATGCACAGGAGAGATTCCTGGTCTCAGCTGTGTAAATGTTTTAACTGAGATTCATGCTTGGCTATTCAGGTCATTGCTTTCTCTTCCGGCCCACACAGGCCAAATGAATCTATATAAGCATAAAGTGTCCAAAATCAACACAGTATTTTTCACTTGAACACACCCATGGCACGTGGCTAACTCAAAGTAGAGGGTAGAATGCCAAGCAGTAGATTTGTACATTTGTCTGATATGAATTTAGCATGATTTATAAGAAAAGATGCAATAGCCCTGTTGTGTGCTTTGCAAATCTGACTTGGCAGAAACCCCTTCCAAAGGAGGAACCCAAGGAAACCAAACTCTTCTTTCTGCCTTAAATAAGGACTAATCTAACATAGGAAATGTTCTCAAAATATGTAATTTATATTCAGAATTACCATGTATTTCTTTCTGAATTCAATAAACCTCTAGTTCCTTTACTGGAAGAATAAAACATTTTTCCTTCTGCTCTTTCAACTTCATTGTATAAGGATTTTAGGGAGACCTTGAAACTCATAAAATCATAGACTGATTTAAGTTGGAAAAGACCTTAAGATCATCCAGTTCCAGCCCCCTGCCAAGAGCAGGGACACCTTCCACTAGACCAGGTTGCTCAAAGCCCCGTCCAACCTGGACTTGAACAGTGCCAGGGATGGGGCAGCCACAACTTCCTTGGACATCCTGTTCTATTGCCTCACTACTCACCAACTCAACAGGAATTAAATGATTAAAACACCTTTAGTTTTAGAAAGACTTAGGTAGCTGTAGAGTCAGGTTTAACTAATGCAAAAATCTTGCATGGATTGTGTTCCCACATACTCTCTGGAACTCTTTGCAACATCAAACGAAAATAATGAAATCCAAGGCATATGCTCCTGTGGTGCCAAGACTCTCCTTTTGTGACACTTCTCTAGATGTTTATTTCTAAATTTCAGTGTAATCATAAAACCAGGAACTTGAATACTATTTTTACTAAATAAATGAGAAGGTCATGATTTTCTTTTGTGATCCAAACTTACCCTTGCTGCCCGCTGTACTGGGCTCATTGACACTTGCCTGCTGGCATGCACAAGGAAAGCAGAAGCCTTTGCCACTGTCTGAGAGTCCTTGAGAAATAAAACTAGGTAACTCTGGCCTTGGTACAGGAGCATTTACCATTTTAAGTCTAAAAGAATACATATATAATAAAAATAACATTGCTCTTCTGCAATTGATCTTAATAACAGGAGGAGGAGGGCTTCTACCTTTCCCTAAACTTGGAGAAAAAAACAGAAACAAAAAAAAAAAGAAAAAGAAAAAGAAAGGTCTGCAGCTGAAAGAGTGATGCAGCTGTTTTAAACCATCTTTATTTGTGTATCATGGTCATTGTCACCATTGTCACAAACTCCCCTTCTCTTTGCCAGCTGCAGGGTATAGAGGGAATTGCAGCCTTGAGCCTTACCACATAAGGACCATCAACATGTCTTGTCTACAGCAAAGGAATGCTCAAACTGCTAAGTTATTTGGTAAGCCTCACGATTTCTTTTTTTAGCATTATAAATCTATATAGGTATTCTATCTTTGCACTTCTTTCTAACAGCATTTATCTCCACAGATCTGGGTCAAATTTGACAATAGTTGAGACAACAAAGCCGTGATTTTTTGCTAAATCAGTTTTGTCACAAAAAAAAGTATCAAACTTTTTTCTGCTTTTGTTAAGGGCAAAGTTGCTCTAACAAACTGGAAAACTGCTGTTTTCATTTGCTGACCTTTATTTCTTGTGCAATTGGATGGAGGGCATGTTCATTGCTACTTCTTCTTCCATATATTATGTTTGATCTGATGTACCCCGTCCATTGCCCCTTTTCCAGGTAGAAAAGTCCTCCTAGTCTACTCAGTGTAAAGTTGTACAGAAACCTCCCATGCTTTTGACCATTCCTGCTCCCCAGGTGTATTTTCTTTCTAGTTCTATCAAAGTCTTTCTAAAACTGGGATTTATATTGCAGTATAATGCAATATAACTTCTCTTTGCTTTTAATTTATCTCCCAGTAATTCCCCAATACCTTTTTAACTGCTGGCCTAAGATAGCTTTTATATAAAACTGTAGAAAAGAACTCCATGCAGGCACTTCCCAGTGCAGAAATCTGTAGTGTTTTTTCTCCTCTTATTATGTGTTATGTTGCATTTACTGACTCTGAACTCAATCTACTATTTTATTACCCTGTCAGCAGAAGCTCTTCACATAGTTCTGAGTACCTTGAAGAATTTTGTAGCAACAGAAGGCTGCCACCCATAAAATGCTAAATAATCCAAAATTACTAGCCTTTGTTGCCACTGCTCACAGAAGAGAACAAGTCTCACTAACACTTTGATTTTATATGCCTATTGTACTAAGGGGATATTCATTCTATTCTTCATGTAATGCAGAGAAAGAGCAGATAAACAGAAAAGCAGACTCACTGACAGAAGATCATGTCTGTACTATGGAAGGGATTTGCATATTGCAGCTCAAGTCTGTGAAATGAAATAAATAAGCTAAAAGCGCCAATGGCACAAGTCAATTATATCAGCAAGTATTAGTGAAACCCAAGGATCTTTTTTTCCACCTGCTATCTATGTACAGAGAAGCCTGATGTCTCTACAGTCCCCAAGAGGCTGTCCTAAACTGAAGTTACTAGGGATTTATCACCACCAATATAATAATACTCTATAATTTGTAAGCCTAGTTGCTGGACTTTTCATGTGTATTATCCATTGCGTCAGAAGATAGACCTTTAGCTATGTAACTGTGGCAATCCTTCAGTGATTCCTCTTTGAAAATATGTAAGAGAAGCTGTGTATGGTTTTTGCCTCTGATTATTTTATGTAGTGAAAATACATGAGATTTACTCTCAGTTGTTGAAACAGCCCCCCTTTCTTATCTTCATGACAGCTACTTGCAACATCTGTCAATGTTTGTCGAGGACTGCACTGAGACACAAAGGGCAGTAGAACAATTACTCTGAGCTATGTACTCCACTGTCAGGATGCTCTTGTCTTGGCTTTGAAAAAAATATGTTCAATGGGAATAAGATAAAACCATGTGACCTTTTTATGGTTTAGAAAGTATATGTTGGCAAATGCTTGTCTCTAACAAACACTGTTTCTTCTTTAACTAACATCAGGGGAAAACCCCATCATAAGTCTTATTGTAAGACAATAAGCTACTCTACCCAAATAACATATGGCATCTTTCTCAATTGAACCTGCAGTATATCACTTTGACAGACTTCTAACCGTCCTCACAGTCACAGGGGGACAACGCTGACAGATACACAGCTCAGGAAAGTAAAAGGAAAATTTTCCAATTGTTTCAATAGGAACAGATACTGTCAAAAGAAGGAAAAGGATAAGACAATGGAATTTCAACTGATGGGGATAGATGATCCTTCTGCTGCCACAGAAAACTTAATGTATCCACTGACAACTGCAGAAAGATGTATTTCCTTCAGGAATGATTTTTTCTTTTATTTTTTTAATATTTGTATGCTTAGGGACAGTTCAGTTTTAATGCCCAGTTAGTGTTGAAAAAACAAAAGAAGCACAATTTGCTTCATTTTCAAACTGAAAGAAAATCCAATGCACAAGTTGTTTATTATTTTAATATTTGAAAGTGGCTTATTAAATCTGTGAAAAATAGCAATTAATAGCAGATATACAAGCAAGCAGCTCCTGTTGAACATCAAAAGAGCCCCAGTCCTGCATGTATTTGTGTGTCAAGTTTTGGAACTGCCTACTGAAATAACTGCAATGGACAGAGTTTACGTGTCTGAAGCACATCTTCGTATGGAAATATTTGCATGACCTGGGTGTTAAGAAGATGACATTTTTCAGAAGATGACTTTCACAGAAGATGACATTTTTCCACCTATTTAAGGCTTGATTAAAATCCCATTTAAATTGATGGAAAAGGTCCACATACCTGTAGAAATCAAATTAAGTCTGTAAGAGAAACTCACCACCCTCAGGTGTTTAATCCAGCACTGAGTATTGGTTTGTCTTGATTGGACAAATGTGTGTCTGATGGTGCTCAGGCAGGGCTATCTAGAACCTGTTACATAACTAATTGTACACTGGGTCTAAATCACTAATGCTGTGTGTGTAAAGCAACACAGAAAGGTCATCTGCCTATGAATAGACTGGTAGGGGAGGTTGTGGAATGGGGAAAAAAAAGGAGAGACCAAACCACCTATCACTACTGAGTTGCTGCGGAGCCCTTACTTTGAGAGCTGAAAGAGAGGAGGCTGCCATTGGCTGCATCCAACTTTGACCCAAGTTTGCATTTAAAAAGGTAACTTGGCTATCTCTCCTACTACAAAGCAATCTGCAATGCACATTTGCTTTTGCATTGCTCTATAAAGATCAGGATTTGAGCAACATGGTCTAGTGGAAGAGTGGAAGGTGTCCTTGCCCAGAGCAGTGAGATTGGAACTACACAAAGGTCCCTTCCAACCCAAACCATACTATGAGTCTATGATTTTCTCTTTTTCAGACCAACACATATGTACAGCTCTAGACAACCTTTCCTTCTTACAGACAAAAGCCACAACAGTAAAAACCTCTGCAACTCACACCATCATGCTGCAAACATGCTGAACAGAAAAACCAAAACTGCTAATAATTATGCTTGCTGAGTAGATATAAAATAATTTCTCCTCCCCCCTTTCCCTTTAACACCCTGGAGAGTTAGAAAGAAGCAAAAACACCACAGCATAGTTTAGATGAAAATATTACTAGCTGCATTAAAGATATATTAAATTACTTCACTTGCACATTTTGTTAATTGATGGTAAAGGAGACTTGCTCGGTACTTGGCCAGGGCAATCTTCTGTTCAGACTCGTAATTTGGGTGTCTGTGAAAACCCTGTGTATACTTATATGTATATACACATAAGTAAAGGTATAATCATATTATAAAATCAATGACTAAAAATTTCAGGCCTTTGTGACTGACTAGCATCATAGGCAATCTGAGGCATCAGAATTGTTCCCAGTGTTATAAAGCTGAAGTCGTCCTAGCACAACCATATTACATCGTCAAGAATTGGAGCATTTATGAAAAAGCTAGTATTGCTGCTAGAGTCTTCTTGTAACACTTGGCATGACAACACAGTATTTCTAGGAGTAGTAAAATCATCTGTGAGAGACCATGTCAAGGTCTCCTGAGTCATCAAGGAGAGTCATTAAGGTCATCCTGAGCAGGGTAGCAGTATTCTCTGGAGAAAATGTTTGGGTCTATAATAATAAGTAGGCGCATGGGGAGTATCTGACTCAATTCATGAAGGTCTGAACTTCCGTTTCCAAGGAAGTGTCCTCAGGGATCCAACCTCTACAGCACTGCAAAGCATTTTGATGGGATGCCAGATGTGTCAGACCAGTTCAGGAAGCTGTTGTGCACCTAAAACTAAAAAGGAGCTGCTTGTGCTTATAGACAAGAAGTCAGAGAGAAGGTTTATTTTCCAGTAACTAGAGTACTCTGAAATACCTTGTTGATGTGTCCATAATAACTATGTAATAATCCCCCTAATAGCCTTAAAGGTCCCATAATATATTCCACAGTCATAATGTGGGATACGTGTCCATTTTGAGAAATAACTGACAATCGAAATAATTTTACAGAATAGTCTCAAGTGTGGAAGTAAGTGACTGTATGGTTCTGTAGAAATACATGTGTAGAAAAATAATGCTAACTCTTGAGAAATCAATGGAGCGGTAATTTTACTGAATGGCTGACTGAAACAACCATTTTGAAAAATGACTGGAAATTTTAGTCATTTTACAAATGACTCATGTTACAATGTGAATAGAACATACTTACGCATTTGCAGCTGAATTTAATGCCCAAGAAAATGAGGGACTAACAAGCAATCACTACTCCCTGGATTTGGTTCTCATCTCTGAACTTCTCAGACCCAGTAATCCATCTATCTCTTGACCTGAGCTGTCCCTGCTTTTTAACCATAGGCTTGCTGGTAAGATGATTTTATGTTGGATGTTCACTACACAGAAGTCTGTAATTTTGTTTCACTTCTACTCCTAGTAAATGTAAGAACAGATGTCTCTGGGCTGAGAGAGTGATATGGTTCCTTGGCTGCTTTTGCTAATCTGACCCAAATGTATCTGCAGTTTGAAAAATTAGCAGAACGTCCAAATGCCAAAAATTCTACAACTAAATATGCAAACAATTACCATTTGCAAATACTTGTGCTAATGTGGGTGTGCGAGCCTGTGATTGTGCATGTGCATGCCCACAGCAAATCCACACCCACATGGACTGCCATTAATCACTCTGAGATGTTTATTCCTGGCTCATGAGGATGCATTCAAAGAGCAAATATTTGGGTTTGGAGTGCATTAAATTACATTTAAAGAAAAAGAAAAAAGTGCTTCTTGAGGGAGGAGACCCCTGACAACCACACAATGGGTTTTCTCTTCTATGGTGTTAAGTAGGCTGATTGGTAGAAACTACTAAAGATGACTGCCAAGCTGTAAACTGTGGGACAGAGACCATCTCTTCTTACACATGCAAACATGCAGAATCCAGTTCATGACCATTGGAAGAGCCTTGATGAAGGCTTTTTCCAAGTCTCCAAGCCTTTAGTCTCCAAGTCTTTAGTCTCGAAGCCTTTCCCCTTACCCTGTCCTCAGTCATGACAGTAGCTTAGATTGCTTATGCCAGCTTGCTTAGTTCATCAATTCAATGACATTACGAAAAGAAATACAGAACATGTGGTGATCACTTGAAAGCATTTATACTAGAAGTTTTGATTCTTGCTAGCAGGCTAGTGAAAATGAGTATACATATCTGAAAACTGACACATAAATTGGCATCCACACGTCTGAAAATGAATGCATACGTTGGCATCCACTATGCAATGCTTCCGTACCAACTCAAAGAAGCTCAAAGCTACTTAGTGGAGGAAAAAAGCAAAAGGCTCAGCTATGCTCAGCCTTTATCCATCTTCCACTGGATGCAGGGTATTAAGTTCTTCATTCTTTTAAATTCTCATGACTGTCCCACCACAGCATATCTCTTCATTAATCTTCAGGTAGCTGGAAAGTACTCACCAGAGCAGCATAGCTGCATGTAGGAATGGAGCAAGATTTTTGGTAATGGGAGCAAAGAAAAGTAGCCAGAGGCAGTAATCTCTTTGGTTTGGAAGCACTGTAGCTGAAAGGAGATGTTTGCTCGCCATCTTAGTTGTCTTTTGCTTTGTTATTACATAAACCCAAACCCAAACCAGGAAAATTCAATTATTACCTATATAAGAAAAAGAATAATTGAAGGCAGTTGTTTAAGCAAGGCTGGAAAAGAAGGTTCATTCAGATTTGTGAACCTTGTGTAATTTATGGTCCATGATGTTGTGGCTATATTTCTGAAATGAAATGACTGGTTCACATGATGGTCCAGATATGCAGACAGAAGGAAGACTCCTGTTATTTTACTGCTGTCAGATAATCTCACTCTGTTTCATGTGGGAAATTCTCAAAGAACCAACTGCAAGAGTGACCCTGAATCTCCTTGGACTGACAACATCTTCATATTGTGGAGTTCCTCCTCTGACTTCACTATCAAAGAGAAAAAATCAGGCTGCAGGTATGAACTTACAGAAGATTTCCTTCAACAAAAGATATCCTTAAGTCTCAAAACATCACCTTCCTCTTGTTGAGTCCTTTTCTCCTTAGTCTGCACTTACATTGCATTGAATCCTTTTTTGCAAGGCCAAACTACCAGTTTCTCAGATCCTACCAGCACTGTACTGAGTCTAAATAAATAAATAAATATACAAACAAATCTTTCTGGAGACTGCCTACAATCAATATCCTGCACAGAAAGTAAAATGATTAGATCAAATCCTTAAGAGATCTGGTGAAACTGTTATCCAAACACAGGTTATAACTTGGTGAGTTTTCTGAAGCAAACCTGTGCTTAAATTGGGTTTTGAACTAGAACATTAGGGCTATAAAATACCTTCCAAATATGTATTTTTAGGGAGAAGACAATCCAGGGTTAGAGGAATTGCCTGCATGAAAATACACTGTATAACACACTTCAAGCATGAGTTAAACTGAACGCGATCAATCATGAAATCCACTTCTATTCTTTTCAGTCTG
>JBCJKH010049428.1:8881-86824 GCA_039877255.1 Loriculus beryllinus
CTGCGTGGAGACCTCATAGCAGCCTTCCAGTATCTGAAGAGGGCCTATAGGGATGCTGGGGAGGGACTCTTCATTAGAGACTGTAGTGATAGGATAAGGGGTGATGGGTTTAAACTGAAACAGGGGAGGTTTAGATTAGATATAAGGAAGAAATTCTTTACTGTGAGGGTGGTGAAGCACTGGAATGAGTTGCACAAAGAAGTGATGAATGCTCACAGAGAAGTGGTGAGTGCTCCATCCCTGGCAGTGTTCAAAGCCAGGTTGGACAGAGCATTGGGTGGCATGTCCTTGCCCATGGCAGGGGCTTTTAACTAGATGATCTTAATGTCCTTTCCAACCCTAACCATGCTATGTTTCTATAGCTATCACTTAACAGAGTAGTTTAAAAAGGAGCACTTTCTATGGCATGTCAAGGCAATGTTCTGTTTGATTACATCATGAATAATTAGGAAATTTGTTTATATTATCAGTAATAATACTGGTATATAAGCTTTGCAACTTATTTCTTTAGTGGTGAATACATTTTTATGCAGATACTTTAGAACTGTATACTGAAAAATGACTAAAGACTTTTCTGCTTTATGTTTTCCTAACTTTGCTGTTGCAAACATGACATAGGTAGATACTCAAGCTGCATTCCAGCACAACCTACTAGCAGGCAGGAGGATTTCTGCTTCAGTGCTGCAGTTTATTAAAGAGCTGTAAACAGAAATGCTGCAAAAGTTTACTGTGGGCATATGAGGAGAGATTTCTGATAACCTCAAGGCTGCCTCCCGAGTGATCTTATTAATTATGTGAGTAATCCGGGGAAAATCAGCAGGGTTGCTTTGACTTCTGCCCTCTGAGGTTGCAGTTTTTACAGCTTGGAGCAGCTATTAGTAACTATAGCTCTTGAAGTGCAATTTAAAAAACCCCAGGAAATATGTTCCTGTTTTTCTTTCTGATGCTGCTACAACGGACAACTCCTCTTCCTTTAGCCCCTAATTCAATGTACCGCTGTTTCTGGAAACCTGTTTGGAATGTTATAATGAAGTTTTTCATTTGCCTGAAGTACATCAAATCTAACATGAGCCTGGTTTCCAGTGGAGACTTCATTCTGCATTCAGTCAGCTGTTTCTCATGAGTCACACTGGCTGGGTAAGGAAGGAAAGGGTTTCTTTGTGCGGGCTTAGGGAATTTGTGGTTTTAAGGCATTCTGTACTAGGAATGCTGCTGTTACAGTTGTCAGCTCATTTGTGTTCAAAGTGACTAAGCCATGACCAGAAGGTGCCATCTTTTCTAGCTGCTAGTGACAATTAAAGCATTGATAAAACTTAGATTGTCAGAGATCTGGACATAGTGCCATGTGTTGTGGTGATGGATGGAAGAAAAATGCAGTAAGTATTTACATCTTTTTTTGGTGAATGCATTCTCTTCTAAATCTAGTTTGGAGTTGATTGTTTTTTTCAGTTTCCCTCTGAGAATTATGTTAGCATCACTAAAATATTATCTTGAAGAGAAACTCAAAAAGCTATTTCAAATTGCTTTTCTCTTTACACAGTGCCTTTCAGAGTGGCATCATTCTGCCTAGAGCTGGGCTATCACCTTTTTTCAGGTACCTTTCTGCTCCTGTTCCATTTTGCTTCTGCTCTTCAGAGTTGACATAACAGTCTATGTTGGAGAGGGCAAGATTCATGAGAGTATCAGGCATTTAACTGTTTGGGGCAGTTTGTATCTATGGCCTGTATTCTGGATGTTACTTATATACAGAAATGCTAACTAACTAAATATATAATTTTTTTGCCATTTTAAGACTGTTCTTTACTGTGCAAATTAACCTTGGCTCTTCTTTAGAACTGCTTTTCTAGCTTAAGGATGCTATTCATTGTTGGCAACGTATTTCTTTGGTGCATATCCACATGACTTTGGCACTACTGTAGTTTTCTGTCTTGACTAGCTGCCTTATCTCTTTCCTTTTAAGTCAGATTTGGTTAAAATATACCTTTTAAACCAGATAAATGGGAAAACACAGAATTTGGTAGAACAAAGAGTTTGAAAAGGTTTGACTCAATCTCCAGTAGTGTTTAACCTTTTGTTACTGTACTTAAGAGATTATGGAAAGGTCAGATATCTTTCAGCTTCTTAAAACTTTCTGGTAATTACTAGTTCTGAAGCCAGCAACTGTGTTACTTGAGGCATCTGGAAGAGAGGAGATTTAGATCAGTCATTAGGCAGAAGCTCTTTCCTGTGAGGGTGCTGAGGCGCTGGCACAGGGTGCCCAGAGAAGCTGTGACTTCCCCATCCCTGACTGTGCTCAAGGCCAGGTTGGACGGGGCTTGGAGCAAACTGCTCTAGTGGAAGGTGTCCTTGCCCATGGCAGGGGGTTGGAAGTAGGTGATCTTCAAAGTCCCTTCCAACCCAAACCATTCTATGATTCTGTGATTGTAGTGATTAAATTTAATCTTTGGAAATATTTCCCACTGTTTGGTATCTGTTAAGCCTAAAAACACTAAAGTCCCATTATAACCCTGAAAAGTTGTCATATTCATTATAGTTGGTTAGTATTGGTTTCATTAACAGCTTAGGAAAATGACAAAATCCAGTAATGCCATTAGGAAGCATGGCGTTTTTTTTAGTCCGTATAGTTTTGATAAGAACAACGACCTTCTACAGCTTGCTCATGAACTAGGTAAAATGAGAGTCCATATTTGATTTTGCTTTTCCTGTTAGTTTTCTCTCACTTTTCTGTCGTTGTTCTTCAAGATACTAATAATGTCTTAATTTCTGATTTCAGGCAAATACATAGTAACCAGTGTGTGGTATTTACATCCCAGAACCAGGCCACAGGAAACATACCACTCTATTATGTACAGTATGTGTAGTATTGCTGTTGATGGTATTAAGGTTTCTCACTACTTCTACTTGAAAGAATATGAAGTCAAGCTTATGAAATAGTTTCTTACATACTGTTAGAAACATGTTAAAGTGTGTGGCAATTCCAGATTTGTACAGCACACCTTGGCTTACCTGCTTTGTAAGCCAGTTTCATGATACATGCAGGGTTTGGATAATCAGAAGAGATAGAGCTTTTGAAGTGTTTCATGAACATCAGTTGGTTTTGAATTCTCGTGCTCTTGACTTACCAAGGATCCCATTGCAGATGGGGTTGGGTAATATGCCCTCATCCCTTCAGGAAGCATACAGGACAGGCCTCTAACTGTTCAGATAAGAATTTTAAATGGTAAAGAATTGTTCTTTTTCAAATACTTTTTCCTTCTTATGACTTCTAAAGCAGCTTTTATAGATACGAAAAGAAGTTCAAGGAAAAGAAGTGCCTACAACTTCTCAGTATCCAGTTATTTTCCAGGGGTTTAAAGTTCTAGTGCTGTTTTTTAGTGTTTTCTTTTGTAAAGATAGGGGCTTTGGTGATAAACAACTGGTGTTTGTTCAGTGGTCTTTTGAGACTTTAAAGTAGTTGGCTGAAGTGTAACTGTATTGCTAATTTCCAGTAAAAACAAATTAATGACAACTCTGAATATTACAGTTGCTCACTAATCTCATGAACAGAATTCCTAATTTCGTTTTCCAGCTGTTTCCCTTAGGAGATAAACATCTTTGAAATAATCTCAGCCTGAATGGGAAAACTCATCTTGATGGTGCCTGACACTTGAGGGTTGTAGGAGGTGCAGATGGTGCAGGTCAGTTCAATGATTAAAAGGTGAAACTGCATTAATGGAGTCTGTAGAAGCTGTGTGCCCACAGAAACCTCTTGGTTATGTGTTAAAACTGTCCTGCACATCTAAACTTCTTGCAGTGATGAATAGTGTTTATGCTGATAGGTATTTCACACAGCAAGACTGCCTGCAAGACAGAGGCAGACATTTCTCCTTTCCTATCTAGACTGCTGCTTCTGGAAATCAATCTTCTGGGTTTCTGGTTTTGCTGATTCAGAAGATTTTGTAATTAAGAAAAATCAGTAAAAGAGGAGATAAATATAAAAATAGAGTCAGAAGATGAGAAAGAAGCAAAAGTCCATATAAAAGACAGAGAAATGGTGGTGTAACTGGAGCATAAAGAGTTACTGATAGACTAGCAAAGCTGTGTGAAATGAGTTTGATAGTAACAACCAAACCTTTTGAATTACTGTCCTTTATTTTTTTCCTGCTTTTATAGGAATTATGAACTATTTGTAATTCTATTTCTGCCTTAGACTGAAAAGCAGATTTTGGCAGCCTCTGCTTTTTTTTTTTCCTGCTTTGCCTATGTAGCGTTCCAAGTTGGATAACGAGGAGCTGTGCATCCCCACTGTGCAGAAAACTGTTCTGATTTGAAGTTGCATTAGATTCCTGTGTTAATTACTACATACACTTGTACAGATTCTCAAAGAATTCTGCAGTGTATGGGGATGATGATCTCATTTAGATTCTTATCCCCCAAGTTTTTGGCAGCCAGAAGGGGGAAATCCCATTTTATCAGATGTGGAGTATACACACAAAGGAATGTTTGCTTTGATAACAAAAGAGGCTCAGTGCTCAAAAAGATTTTTCTGGAAGGATTTCCTTCTAGTTAGAGTACATAATTTGACAACTTTAAAATAAAGACTACTATAATGATACTTTTCTTCACAGCTTCAAGCTAGAGATAACATGATCAATGGCTTTAGCAGGTTTTAATTGGCCTTCTGGCTGTTCTGTTGCAATAGAAGGAATAAATGCCTTAGCAACAGATTTCTGTTAAGTAGGAGAATTTGAACTCGGTCTGTGCTTACAAAACAAGGAAGAAAAGGGAAACTGCTTTTGTCTCGGATCACTCCACAGTATCTTCTGTGTTTGCATTTCCCTTAGATTTACTGGGGCTTCTTAGACTATATGGTCAATTTGATAAATAAATAGTATATGGAGCATTTCTCTTGTTGATACTTTGCTGAATGCATGTGATGCCAGCAAAGACCAAGCTGGTTTTTCCCTTTGCTATGTATTAGTGACTAAGTTCTCCCTGTGGATACTCCAAAACATTCACTAGTCATAAAACCGGCACTTAATTCACTTTTTCATGTTGTTTAATGCTTGCATTTTGTTTGTCTTTCCTTAGGTTTTTTGATTAAGCTTTTACTGAATCCTTATCTATAACAGCAGTCCAATTTTTTGAAAGATAAACTGAAGTGGCATATACAGTGAAGCAGCTTTTCAACAGCTTAGTGCTAAATGCTTCCAGATAGAGATGCAATTTAATCACATCTGTGCTTTATGACAAATGTAGATCTGCAGTCTCCTAAGGAATGTTTATTAATACCTTTAATGTTTATCGTTGTGCATGAGGAAGGTATGTGCATAATCTCTCTGTGCTAGAAAGTCCCTTCAATTTAAATTTATTAAAGATTACTTTACCCTGTCATGACCAAAGTGTCCCCTAAATCCAGTTCCCTCCCATGAAAGCGTGAGAATTTCTTCACTACTTGGGGTCTGTGCAAATCATCTGCACTACAAAAGAACCCCGGCTCCTTCCATGTTAGGAATCTGGGAAGGGTAAATATTTAGAAGTGCTGGCATAACAATAGCAGAAGTAGAAGGAAATTAAAGTTTGGGATCCAATACTGAGACATGTTTGGCTTAAACTGGTGAGTGGAAAGAAAAATAAAAGCTTTTTAGTGATTTGGTGAAAGGTTACAATTTTCATTTTGGATTAAGGAATAAGCAGAACTGTTTGATGTAGAGTAAATTACCCAGTTTCACAGACAAGAAGTCTCAGTTTTGTAAAGGTGGCTTTTTTAGTTCTTGTTTAGGTGTTTTGCTTATTCTGCCAGACTGCACTATGTTGTTGTTCAGTCAGTTTTATGACAGGTTGCAGGAACTGCTATTTCACTGAGCAAAGATTAGCACTGTGAAAGGAACAAGTCTTTTTACGGAAGACTGCTGGTATGAGAACGTCTTGAGTGTAAAGCTTAGAGGCTCCAGGTTGGATGTGTATGTAAAGTAAACTGAAATTAAGACCATGGCATAGAAATTGATTTCATTATAGAAATGCTGGTGTATAGGTTGCTAAATAGTTTACTCTATAAAAGATTCTTTTGTAGAATCTCTTGGAGGACTTCCAGCATCTGTTGTTTGCAACAGCTGTTAAATATTGAGCAAAAAAAGATGTGTCTGTCCTCAGAATAGTAAGCAAAATGTATTCTTTATCTTGATAAATGCAGTTCAGGTTGAGTAACTCTTCGAATATTAAAACCAGTTTTCCTCATGGATTTCACTTATCTTTGGGAGATTTTTGGCACTCTGTTCAAATACCTAAATGTGGATGTTCCAAAGACTGAAGTCTGTTTCTGCCAAAATTTGCCATGTGACTTATGAGCCTATGTAAAGACCATTATAGTAACTTAAGCTGATACTTGGCTTGTATTTATGCAAGATATCTCCACATAATCCTTTAACTTAATTTTGAACAGTGCTTTGTTCTTCAGAGAGAAACCATATAGAGTTGACTGAAGAAAGGGAGCTGTGCTTTTGCAATAAATTTCAGTGTTTTGAAAGTTGATTTTTTCTTTTTAATCCCATTTAAAAGTTAAACCCCCAAATTCTGCATTTCATTGTAGAAGGAAATAGTTTCTCTCCAGGGCATTTATCCCCACAGGTAGGAGACCCTGCTGGGTAGCCTTATCTGATGCCTCAGGGCTCTCGGCTCATTCTCAGCTTGCTCTATGGGTCATCTGAAAAGGCAAGTTTCCAGTTAGTTCTATTGGAAGGCTGTCAAACTTTACCATCCCCATCATGTTTTAATAGTATTTTTTTGTTACCCTTCATATAATTTTGATTTTTATGGTTTCCAGATGGTAGGTAATTCAGCACAGCCCTTGATGCAGTTTGGATTCCAGATCACCTAGTCTCTCACAGCCTGGCAAAAACTTCAGATTTAGGTGCCAGTTGCTGCAAAGGGACCCACAGAACATATGAACTGTAGTGAAATGTATTAGTGAAATATAGGGTAAGTGTATTTGGAGATAATTTAGACCACTCCAGCACTTCAGTGCCTGTGAATTTCTCCGTATTTTGGTTACCTACCTATGTGGATATCAGTTATCTTGAAGTTTCATTTGTGGGGTGACAAACACTTCAGTATTTAAGTGCCTGTCCCTTCTTCATTTACTCTTACTAAGAGTACTCTGCAAATTCAAGCAATTCAAAGGAAATCTTATTTCATTAAGATTATCTATTCAACCTCAGAGATCTGACCAGGTAAACCCAGTGCCAGGAGGTAACTGAACAATGCAGTCTTACTCTGCAGCCCAGTGATACGGGAGCTGGCACAGCAGAGAAGAAGTGTTTGCCAGCATTGTTCTGAAGCAGATGTACCCAGCACAAAGGTGATATTGAATCTCACAGTTGATAAATCAAGCACTTTTTTTTCCAGTGTTTTACATCATTGTCTGTTACTGGTAAAATAAATCATAACAGAGCACAGCTTAAATCTGTTTAAGGCTTGTGGGACAATGAGAACTTTGGTAGGTACAGTACTGTACAGTACTGCTGAACATGGCTCAGTTGTGACCAGTGACACCCATGGAAGATTCACCAGGACCATTCCGTGGGATGTTCCATTTCTCCTCCAGTAATTTGGCAATAGCACCATTTTACCAGGCTGTTCCTTATGAACCAGCAGAATTAATAGTGTTTATTTTACCCTGTTTAAAAATAGGGATTTCAAAATGTTTTTAGCGAGGGTAGTGTCATTACTTGTAGAAGTTCTTAAACTAACATCTGACAAGTTTTTAAAGTAACATCTGACAAAGTAGATCAGAACTTAAGGAGGGATAACAGGGATGAAGGCCCTGGATGCATGGAGGAGTGGAGAGCCTGGCCAAACGTCCTTGCTCCAGTCCAAGCAGCAAGGTGTATTGGTGTGCTGCAGAGCAGAGGCTATGCCTAGTGCAGGTTCTGCATGCCCCAGTGTCCAAGTGCCTCTGCAGTAGCAGTGAAGAAGTGTTTACAAATGCCTTACAATGCTTTTGTGTAATTGCTGGACAATTGTATGATAACTCCAAAGAAAGGAAGGCTTGGATTTTATGCTGAAATCCATCTTGAAGGATATTAAGCTCAGGTTTCTCACCAAGCAGTGGTCTCTTAACTGCTCAACTATTCACTGGGTTGGGATCAAGGGCATCCGTTGTACAAGTAGGAACACAAACTTTACAGGACCAAAGTGAGGGAAAGCATAAGCAAGAGAAACAGGACTTTGTAATGCAATGATGAGGTCACTTACCTGGGAGGCGGGAAGCAGAGGCTGTACTTCGAGGACTGTGTATTTTACATTAAACAGTACAAGAGTTTATTAGCAGTTTTGGAAGCTTAAACAGAACTAAACAGCCTGTAAAATAGTGGCTTAAGCAATTTCTGTCTAAGGTTCTTTGTAAATAACTGAGTGAAGCTTTAAAATGACAGTAATAAGCATGGAACGAAAGTAAGATTTTTGTGCATGTAGTTTCTTGTTTGGTGGTTGGTTTGGCTTGTTTTTCTTTTCCCCAGATCCTTGATACTGGTGAAATTGGTTAATTTCATATCAGAATTTTGCATGGTGAAAGCTTCTGTTTAATCCTATTTAAAGCCTCAGGTTGATCTTAGTTTAAATGTGCTCATCCAGCTAGGGTTTATATACTTGCCAGAAATGATTCTGGGTTTGTGTTGCAGTTTTAAGAGAAATGAGCATATTGAAAGTCAATCGAAATTCTCCATCCACATCTGTGGATATAAAAGGTTGATGCAATAGTGATGCATGCCAGCAGTTGTGTGCTGCTCAGTTTATAACTTTGAAGTGAAGAAAATGCAAATGAATTGTACTTCAGTGCATGACTAAATTTAGGGTATTAAACCAGGTTCTTTACTGTGTTTAAATCTAATTGTGATGGTTTAAAAAACTCACTTATTATTAGCTAAATTTACAATGGCAGTTGTAGGTTTCTAGGAAGCTCTAGTGACCTCTGTAAAGGGGTAATTCAGTGAACCTGTCACTAATAATTTCATTCTCTAGCTAATAGTAATGAGTTTAATCCAGAAATTATGAGCTGGGCCCCCCTTTCCTAAGGGAAGTATTTTTTTCCATCTTTAAATGTAAGGTGGGTGAGTAGTAAATTTAACAGGACCTGGCTGTTCTTTTATATTGAAGTCAGGAGGCTTTGCTAAGTACTGGGCAGAATGCGGTAATACACAGCACAGTTTTCCTTGCTTTCCCTCCATCTGAAGGCAGCCACGTTTCTCCCATGCCATTTGAATGGAGTACAGCTTTGTTTGCTGTTGCTCATGTGTTTACCCACACCTTGCAAGCTAGCTCATGGTGGCTGGTTATGTTTCAGATGTGTTCTGTGCACAAGAAGCATCACCGTTCCAGTCGTGCTCTGGCTGAACAGCATTCATGGCTCTGCTCAGTATTTCTAGTAGCCATGCAAGTAGGTTAGTAATGCAGTACTTGTGAAGAAAGTCATAAAAGATAATGGCATTGTGGAAGTGTTGACTTGTTTAGCTCTGAAAGAAGTGCAGTCATTCACCAACAAAGCAAGAAACCTGGGAAAGTGCCTTCAATGGCTTTACCAATTGTACCCTGCTATGTTTTAGTATTGAATTAGAATGCTAATCACTGAGTTCTTCTCCATCTTGTCCTAATGAAAGAAGTTCCTGTATGTAGGGGACTGGCATTTCAGTTTGTAAGCATTTCAAACACAGCCCTTTGTTTCTGCTTTGGGTATTTCATGAGAATTTTAAACTAGCTCAGCAATAACTTCTTTTATAGAAAACTTACACCAAGAAATTATGCATCATGCTTATCCCTTTGATTTGCAGTTTACATTTTAGTTACATTCTGTGTAGGATGTTTTTTCTTAAGCACCTTTTTAATAACTTTGTGCTAATAACAACTCTAAAGCCTGTTGCTTTTACGCTATGTTACAATATACACATTATGCACGTACACTTTCCTGAACAGAGTGAAATCACCAGTGCCTCTAAAAGAAGCACATCTCCACATGCCTGCTGGTTATTCTTGCCTGTTATGGTGGCCATCCTTCAGCCAGTAAACAAGCTTCTGCAGGTATGTGGTGAGCTGAAGTTGAGAAACTTTATTGGGATTAAAACTAATGTATGAGGAGGAAGTGTGTGGGTGAGCGTTTTAGCACATGCTCGCGTGACAACACACTTGCCTCTTAAAATTATCGCCTAGCTTTGAAATTCCTCATCCTCTGACCTCGGCCAAGCATTCCAGGTTCCTTTCTCTTCCTTCTTCCCTGCCCCCTTCCCCTTGAAATGCGCAGCTTGCTCTCACCCCTGGCTTGTAATATGCCAGTAACCAAGGAGCTGAGGGTCACCAGTTTCCACTCACCATGCACAAATACTGCTATTGCTGCTCCTGCCCCACATCTCTCACTCAGTTGTAAGGGAAAGGCAGGAAGAACACTGGTGGATATTAGTCTGTTCTTGTGCCTAGCAATAACCTTGTATGCATTTAGCTTTGACTACTGCCACCAGATCCATGGGATACTTTTTTGTTCACTGTGAGGAAAAAAGTGTAGCAGATACGTCATGCAAGCATGAAGAACCAGTCAGCCAAAATCGATCGGGATGCTTTCCTCAAGGTTAGCTTATTTTTTCCTTATCTTTGTCTCTAAAGCAAACTCTTTGGAGAAGACTTTTTTGGTGGTAAATTTACATCAAAGTTGTTTTGGAAAGGGCATATGCAGGGATGAATTTCTTCTGACAAACAGAACAATCTATCTGTGGCTGCTTTTTTGCTTTCAGTAGCTGATTGGGCTGCAAGTTCTTGCTGGGAAGGTCAGTATCTTATGTGTGCATTGCTCATTAAAATAGTATTTGGCTGGTGACTGTTAAATACTGTAGACTAAACAAGGCTGTTCTGTTAAATAAAATTTAAAATAGTAAAAAAGAATATTCAGCTTTTAATATCTGAACACTGCTATAAAGGTTCAGTGGCCTGGTAGTAAAGCGATTTCTTAGCTTTATTAAAATTAGCAGTGCCCGTGCCCTGGAACAGGTACATGGCCCAATTAAGTGAGCTGGAAGGGAGGGAATTGCAAAGGAACCAAACCTTTCTCCTAGCCGTGGAATGGCCGTGCAGCTGCTGCAGCCGCAGGGCGGCCAGAAGCCTTCTGCAGCTGCTCTATGCCTGTCCCTGATACAGAGGTGCTTTACTGGTGCTAACTCTGCAGCTGGGGTGCTGCTGGCATCTACCCAGGCACTCACTTTGCCAGGATATGAAAAAATATCTTCATGCTTTTACTCTGTAATGACCTAAAGTGACTAGTGTTCTCTCAGTTCCCATAGCCTGGTTTCCTGTGCAGACTGGTATCAGTCCTGCTGCTTCAGAGTCCTGGAACGTTTTGTGATCCACAAATCCTGGGTATGGAAAGAAACTGTACTCCTAAATGCATTACAGCACATGAGCCTCTTCAGGTTCTTTAATTTTATGTGAGGAGAGTTATTTGATACTGCAGTTCATGTGACCAGTAGAGAACACAATTGTGTTCCAACAAATCTCCTAGAAACAGCATGTATAGAACATGCAAAATAGGTAGGCTGTAGTGATAGGAAAAAACATCATTGTCTGACTGAATTTGCTACATACATCACAGACTGTAACAGAAGTGATCTGGTTGAGGTCTGATCTTGAATTTGATCTTTAAGTAGCCATCCAACTGTAGTTACTAAATGTAAATCCTGAGAGGTACCATCACATTTGAAGAGCCTTCTAGTACATAGTCTTAGACATTTGGTCAATACTGGACATCTTTAATATAAAGCTTTGGTTTGTTAAATGGACCTCATGCAGAGAAATAATGTATCTGCGTTTGTAGTACAACTGTAATGCAGTTTCTGTATCTGCTGTGCTTTTCCAAAGGTTGTTTTAATGTGAGAACTGATCAGGAAGGTATAGAGCTGCAGTTTGGTACTAACAAGAATATAGCTCAGAACTGTGTGGCAGAAAATGCCAAATCAGGTTTTTGAGAAAATATACTTCTGTATCTGTAGGCATAATACAAAAAGGGTAGTGATAGTGTTAAACCCCAAAACCAAAGATGACGGGGAATGTTAGATAGGTGTTTCATAGTTTAGACTTCTCTCAAGGTTTTTGACTTTGACTAGAACATAAATCAGACATTTATCAAGCTTACTTTAGCAAAGAACTTTGGAAATGATGTGACTTGCTTATGAGGCAATAACTGTAGTTTAGTCTAAACAATGTGAAATCGGAGGGTCCAGGGAGATCTGCCATCTTCTAAGGCCATGGAGGTTGGTACTCTGAAAGGTCTGGTTCTTGGTTTATCTGAATGTATGAGAAATTCCCAGGCTTGCATCTGTTTGCTAAGAGACAGAAAAGATTGACTTCCCATTGCAGGAGCTGTGTTTGGGTAACCCTCTGGCAGGCAGGCAGCCTAGTGAACAAACACTGAGTTTGGGCTCGAATAGGATTTTCTCTTCCTTTGTCTGTCAGGCCTTCCTTAGTGTATCAGGAAAGCTCATGCCAAGTAAAAGCTCCTCTGTGGGCTCTAGCATTGCTTGTTTACTCCAAACACTTAGATCTTGCTTTTTCTGAAGAAGCAAAAAAAGATTAGCTTTGGTGCTTATTTCCCTTTCCTAATGAGGAAAGGTGAAGGTGTGGTGTGGGTTGTGCACAAAAGGACGGAACCTCTTTCATGCATTATTTGAAGATTTAAAGCAGTTAATTTTGAAAATCCTTTAGGAAAATGAATAATTAAGCAGCTGCTAGGGGGGGCTTTCTCCTGTTACTTTTACTAAGCCAAAGGAATAGCACTAGGTTGAAGGCTGAACTTGCAATAGGTAGAACAAATGCTTCAGAACTACAGTTGTTGCTTAATTTGCTCTTAAAAGACTAGCGAGATCCTTCTGCTTTCTTCGCTGCGAACATGAATGAAATGAACAGCAAAATGAAGGGTTTCCTGATGCGTGCAACATAAATGTTTACTTTGCACATAACTGTTTATATTGCAAACATACTATATGGCAACATTTACGCAGTTGCAATAAACATTGATGGTGCATTATTAATTTCCCTGAAATGAGATGCAAAACAATGGTCCCTTTCTCAAAAGTCATTGATACCTTGGTGTTTTCAAAGAATCCCTTACATTTCAAGACTTTGTTCCTGAGCTGTGAATATGAATCTGAAAAACTGACTTTTTCTTTGCTTCTCTGGTTGAAATAAAGAGTAGTAGTTGAGTTTTCTGGACTGTTGCTATATGAGCTCCTCCAGATGATGGGAGAAATGCAGCTCTTTGCTGTTTCTTTGATTGCAGACAAGTTAATATAGTTGTTCCCGTATTAATGTTGTTAAAGTGCATTTATCCTTTACTTGGAAGAAAAATAGACTGCAATAGTTGTGTTCACTGTAACGTCAGGATGGTGGTTTTAATTTAAGTGCTGGTGTTGTGCAAGTGATGGAATTACTGGTTTTTATGTCACTTGTTTATTTTACACTCAGATAAAGCATTCTGTTAGTTTTTCCCTCTGGTCAGTCTGGAGTATTTTACAAGTGACATTATACATGTGTGCGCTTACATAAGATATACTTAAGTGTAGTTAATTCGTAGTGGAAAAGGTACACCTGTGAGAAAGGAATGTGAATGAGAAAATGTAACTGTGTGTAAACATGTTTATGCAGCTGCATTTTAATGTAACTTACTGGAGCACTGGGTTTGGAGAAGAATAAAACTGCTACAACTGAAGACAAGCTATTAAACATTCCTTCAGAACATTGCAAGCTGTGGCTAAATCAAAAGTAGAGATCTTCAATTCTGCTTCCACATTTATTTGTACTTTTAACAAGTTTTCTTCTTATTAATATCTGAAAACTGGCTTAGACACTAATAAAACCATCTTAACTTTCCATATTAAAGTATTTTGCAGAGTATCACATCTGGGTTTTTTCTGGTTTTCATGATGAATACATAACTTTTTATTTTAGCAATGTAAATAATTGCTTCCAATGTGGGGGATTTTTAAACTTATAGCTTTTTGAGTTGTATGTGAGACTTGAGTTACTGTTGAGCCTCAAGATACGTATTTCAATTCAGAGTACACATGCTTTGGAAACGTGCAAAATAAAAGTCTCGATTATATCTTCATAGAAAACAAATCATTAAGTTGATGTTAATATTTCTGTTGTGTAAGTAGATAAACCAAGATGGTCTTATATTTCATACAACTCAGCCTTCACATGACCTGGTTTAAACCTCAATGAAAAAACTTAGACAAATACTGCTGGAGTGTGTCTCTTCAGTTGGGGGCGAAGACTGGAAAATGTCACTATCATACTTAGAGCTTTTTAAACAATCAATAAAGAGTTGAGAATCCTGATGTAGTTGTTTGCAATGTCATGGTGAACTGGCTCTTTAATTACTCTTGGGACCGAGAGGCCATTGTTCTAGGCACTTCATGGTCAATAAAGGACCCTCTCTGCCCTCCAAAATTGATTTCTGTGCTTTGACTTTCAGTGATATTTAAGATGATGTGACCTTAAACATCCAGTTTCCAGAATATTAAAAGAATGTGTTGGTATCTGTTTTATTGGATATAGTGTGGAGAGTTAAAATTTCCCAATTGCATGCCAGGAGTTCTCTGTTTATCTAAAAAAAACTCCAAATGGAGTATGATCAGCAATAATGTCTTAACATTTCCCTTCTCACTAGTGCTGGAGGAGACTGCTTTGTAAGGCTTAAAGTTTTTTTCAGGCTCTCTATGCACTTAACTCTCAGCCTTTCTTGAGGATATCTGTTATGAAAGATTTTGTGATAAAGTCTGGATGAGTGGAAATGAGTATTTTTGGACCCAAGAGCACCATAGAGGTACTTGGCTATCTCTTGAAGAATTATCAAGTGTGACACAATCAGTGGTGGTCTAGACTTAGCAATCTCTGATGGATCAAACTGACTCAATCCAATTAACTTCCTCAATACTGTGCTCCTGGCATGTCCCATGTACTGCTAGAATCTGGAAGATCCCACTATGGGCCCTGCGTGCCCCTGCATAATTAAAGTAGCTGCCACTATCTCAGTATTACCTGAAGTGCAGCACAAAAGTACACTGTAGTGCAAAAAGCAGTAAATAGATGGTTGGTCCTTTCCATGTTTCTCCTACTGCATTATTTGTTTTACATGTCATTTGGTAAATTTCCTACTGTGAGTATGGCACTCTAGCAGCTAAGATGTAGTAGAGAATATTGCATCCAAGCAAAAACCACCAGTCAGGAAATTCTGTAGGTGGATAGGAATTGTAATAAAAATTCAATGTAGCTATAAAACGTGCCATGTACAGAACTCATTCTGTCATTTTAACCTCTCATTAGCTCTTTACTTCTAGTCCATATTCCCTTAGTCTCCCCATTTCATTACAATTCAGCAGAACTTCTGCAGCACCTCTGGTACCCTGTCTAGCCTTCAAGAGTTTCAAAAGCCTCTGCACTTCTTCCCTGAGCATTTGAATAGTACTTCATCATCAATGTCCGTAGAGCACCCAAACCTATCACCAGCTCTCCTGTTAGTGTCCAAGTCACTGTCAAAGTCCTTCAGCTTCTTCTAAATCTTTCTTCTTAAAAGACACTGCTGTGACAAGAAGAACTTGTGATTAACATCATGTTCAGCTCCGAGAGTCTGAGCCAAGAAAAGGCCCAGAGAACGTTATGCTGATATCATTGGAAGGGTGGTAGCTTGGGAGCAGCTCTTGAAGGTGAGCAGCCAAAGTTTGCAGAAGTGGTTGGCTCTTGATAGCATGGCCTGGAGTAACTCCAGTTTAGGAAAGGCTATGAATGTATCATGGCCAAGAACTGCAACTCTTGATACCTCGCTTAAAGAAAGAGAATGGTCAGACTTCATACACTACAACAGAGTATGTCAGCTGTACTTTGTAAATACGAATATAAGCTTCAACCTTTTAGTCTCATCTTCTTAAACCATGACAATATTATACAAACTGATTTACTTGAATCTCTGATTTAGTTACCGTATTCTATGGTTCTGTAACAGGTGCTTTGTGTCCCCCCCAAGGATTGTATTATAGAATTCTGTGAACCATATTAGTATTTTTACTACTACTTGGTTTTATTAAGTATACTATGAAAAATATTTTTTATAATCTCAGTTAAAAAGCTGCTTATTGTCAGAAGCTGATAAAAGATACTTTGCCCAATTCTCTAAGTTCAAAGGATTCCTCTTTGATCAGAGCATGCAGAGTACTTTTGCCCAGTGTAGCACGTCTCTCTTCAAGGCCTTGAAGTTCATATCACAAACTTTTAAGTAATCACTGAAATCTAAAAATAATAATTAATCTTCACAGTGCTCAAATTTTATTCCGCTCATTTCCTCTTTAATGCCTAGTTGAAGCTTTGAGAGTTTGTTTTCTTTATGGTAGAAATACTGTCACTTGGAAAATGCATTGCTAGATCCGTAGGTAGGTGGAACTTTCTGGTGAATCAAGGGTTGTATTGACTTAAGCCAAGGCTGAATTAGTAATGCAGCTGACCTGCAGATTCTCTGCACATGTGCATTTCCAGGTGGTGGATAGAGCAAAGTGTTAACTCATTTATCTTTTTGAGGCTTCTGCAGATTAGATTTGACATCCTGATCTGCCTTGAATCAGCCTAAATTCTTCCATTTGTTTCCACCTTCCTTTTGTTCCTGTACCTGTGCTCCATGTGCTGCACTGCTCGGTCCTATTTCCTGATCAGTTACACGTAAAGAAGTCAGTATTTGACTGATATTGCTGGAAATAAACAGTGGGATGAGTAGCAACATTCAAAGTTGAATGAAGGGGATGTGAAAGGGTGTGTGATGGAGGTGTCCAAACCAGGAATGTGCCAGGGGGACACTGGACAATTAAGGCTCTGCAGGGACACAGGGTAGCATGGAGAAGAGGTTTCTCAGCACTCAGGCTACTGAGATTGCCCCTCAGATACTGAAAGGCAATAATTCACACAAATCTGTAACTCAGATACATGATACATTATATAATTTGCACAGGAATAATTTTATTAAGCATAACCTATGAATGTACATTATACATTCATTTTACTATTGTCCAGTAAGTTGATGTGCTAAGATGGAGAAATACTGTTTTGTGCAGCGCGTATAATCCGAGGGCTTTAATAGACTCTAATCCTTTAGCTTTTGATAGCCCTTTTCCTCCTAGGGATCAAAGCAGTGAGATACATGCCTCTCGTCACCTCTTTGAGGTGGTTAGTAAACAGAAGTGATGCAGTACCTGGTATACAGGCATATTTAATAAATACTTTTATTAGTAGATAGGTTTTTCAGATATATGTAGAGTTTGTGTCTTTGGAAAAGTAGCTTTGAAATTATTGTTGTGACACTTCTGGGCTTATTCTGTGTTTCAGCTGCTCAGAAAGTGAGTATCATATTGTAGTCCTGCTTCCATCTTGAGTTACGGTTGAACATTATCTGCTTTGTAGTATTGCTGTTTGTTCAATGAATGTGTCTGAGTTTCTTGTGTAAGAACTGTGGGATGGAAAGCAAGGTTTCTGTTAGAGAGCCTATCAGTGTTAGAATAATGTTGTTCTAGGGAGGATGCCTATGGTATGTGGGAGGTGGAGACAGGGCAGCTGATGCCTGGAAAAGTGACATTTTCCAGTTGAAGCTAAGTGCGAAAGGCAGGGAACAGTAGTTTAATAAAGTAATGTTTCCCCTTAGAGGTGGAGAAGCAGCACAGTCCTTCACCACCTGTTAGAGACCAGATCTGGTAAGCAGGAAGAGCTGCTGTGCATAAAAACCTAGACCAGGATGAATAATTCTAAGGTCACACCGAGGGAACCAAGGGTTCCCTTTGGTAAGACTTTTTTTGCTTTACAAGGAGTAAGGATGCCTGTAGATGGGAGATTCCTTTTGCTACAAGTTCATCCTGACCCTGAAATCAGAGCTCTTGTGTTTCAGCAGAGAGGAAAGAGAGCTCTTCTGAAAGGCAGTCCCAGGTGGGTTGTGATCTGCTTCAGATCTGGTTTATAAGATGTGCCCCAGGAAGATGCCAGTTCTGAGGTTTGCATCTAAGATACGCAGAACTGAGGAAAAACCAGGAGTCAGCTCCCAAAGCACAAGGCTTGTGAGCATGTTCCTTCAGCAGTTCCTTTGAGCATACCCTGGCAGAGCAGGCTCAGAGCAGTTTGTAGCATTTCCCCTGCTAATAGTTTTGTAATAATACAGCTCTGTGAGCAAAGTGAGGACAGTGTTCCCACCTTAACACTGAGCTCTTCCAAAACTCAACCTGTCGCTTTATTTCTGGGGTCCTACAATTGAGAGTTCACATATCCCCAGACTTCGGCAATGTGTTTCATTTTGGCTTCTAAGTGACCAGGCAGTTTTCAGTTTTTTGCATGAACAGTCTGTACTAATTCAGTTTGTGTGTATAAAGCCTTTAAGAAGATGCATCTGAGGAGTGTGTGAATGTGTTTACTTTTGGGCTGTCAGGTTCTCAAGTGCTTGAGTATGAAGAAAAGGCATGTAAGGTACAAATATCTGAAAACCTGGTGGGGGGAAAAGCCCAATGTTTTCAATTCATTTTCTTTGTTGCTGTTGGAGCGTCAGAGGTATTCTGTAAGAAATGCCTGACAACCAAAGGATGAAGTAAGAGCTTGGGGCTGGGGGCCGAGACGTTGCCAGGAACTAATGAGGCCCGAGGTGAGTTTACAAAACGCTCTAAATGACACTTGGTGCTGTTTTCGGTGTCCCGCTTTCCTCAGCTCTTTATAGCACAAACGCTGGAGGCTTTCCGCCTAAGGATGCTCGGTGAAGCAGGGGCATGATGAGAGGCAGGGGGCGCGGGCAGAGCGCGGCGCTCATCTCCCCATCAGCCTCAACCCGAGCAGAGGGATCAAAGAGGGCTGGAACCGAGGGCGGGGAGCGCCCCGGGGCTCCCGCATCAGTGGGGAGGAGTCGGCGGGGCGCTGCCAGCTCCCTGACCTGCAGCGGGGAGGAGCGGGCTCGGCTCGGCTCGGCGCAGCGCTCCCCGCTCGGCGCCGGAGTTGGGCGAGGGGCGAGCGGCGAAGCGAGCGCGGCTGCCGGTGGCTGCGGGACGAACGGGCAGCTCCCCCCCGTCAGTGAGTGGGGATACCTGGATGAGGAAGGGGGCTGCTTCCTCCCTCGAGCTGATCTCGTCTGGTAAGCGTTGAGAACTAGGTTCGGTGTGTTGGATCGTTTCAGATCTGGCCGTGCGCTCCCGTGGGGTGCATTAGGTTACAGCTGCAGCAGCGCGGGTTTTCAGCCAGAGTTAGCGGGGAGGTTGAAGACTGTTGTGTACCTTCGATTTATTTACACTGAAATGTTACTTTGTAATGCAAGGAGGGTCCTGGGCTTGTTAAAGACTGCAGCTGGGTAGACATGCCGGAGAGCTTAGAGCAGGACCCTGCTAGCGCTGAAGAGCCTGGTGAGAAAGAAAAACACCCCCCGGGGTGGCGAGCCAGCTATTTCAACAGACGTACTATTATTCAAGTGGTGTACGAAGTTTATCTTTTGGCTCAGCAGACGGGAGACGTAAAACCTACATGGGACATGAAGCGGGAGGGAAAGAAATAAGTTATGGCATGTTTAGCTTTCGAGAAAATGAGTGTTGGGCTGCTCGTGTAAACTGCTCCGCTTTGTCTTCTGTAGCTCAAGGTGAAGAACGCTCTGCTTACCAGCTAGGTGTGAGCTGCGTTCCCACCAAGAGCTTTGCTTGTTTAATACACAGTAGTTGTAAAATTGTTAGGGCTTCTACTAAAATACGAAGCAAAAAGTGCAATTATCAGTAATAGATTCTTTAAAGAGGTTCAAATGTAGCTTTTAAATTTGGACAGAAACCAGAAATCTGATTCTAAACAGATGGTCCAGAGGTTTCTTAACCTCCTTGATAAGGCTGATATGGCCGGGATGATAGTGGGCATGGCTGGAGCTGTCCTCAAGAGCTGCTTGTGTGTCCCTATACAAGCGTAATACTTTAGATGTTAGTCCCACAGTGTGATGAAGCCAAAGTCTGTGGAACTTTCAATACAAATAACTCCTTTTACATCCAGTAAGAGACATATTTTGGTTTTCCTCCCTGTGTGAGCAGGATTAGGGCTATTTTGGACCCAAATATTTGCAACTGCAGAAACTTAAATGCCTTTCATATGGTAATGGAAAGGCAGCAGGTTGTGTAAATAGGATTTAGTGTGATGACAGTCCCAGTTGTAAGAAATGTTTGGGGCTTTTTTAACAGTTTTCCATGCTTTTAAACTGTGCCGAGATGTACCTGCTCCAAAGAGACATACATGTCATTTCTTGTAGTATGTTTTGTTCCAGTCACTTCTGCTTGTAGCTGTATCTCATTCCAAAATTCAGAGTATTTGAAGCTCTTTTTGTTCTTTTTTTTCTTTCCATTTCTCCCTCATATATATAGATGCCTTTTCATGGAATTTTATGCTGGTACAAAACTTCCGGAAGAGAATTATCAGGGCTCCTTGTTGTTGCTTCTATCTATAGTTTAATTACTTATTGGCAATTCTGACTTTGAAAAGACTTTGTAGTTAAAGCACTGCTATTGATTTTTTTAGTCAAAGCCCTGCAAATGGTCTGCTGTTGTTTTACTGTTTGTGCCAGAAGTAACTTTAGCTTAAAAGCGAAGCAAAATCTATGTCTGATGTTCTGTTTTCCCCACCCTTCTCAGTCTTTCCCGGCTCCCTCACCTCACAGCCGCTGCTGGTGGGTCAGTTTATGTGCCAGCTTTTGGCAGCACTGGTTCGCTGGTGCCCATCTGCAGCATGAGTTGTGGTCCTGGCATGGTGACATGTGGAAACTCCCTGTCACAGGAACTGCAATTCCTCAGCAAGCCTGCGACGCAGGAAATGAACTCATGTTGTCTGGGGTGCAGGATGGGGCAGCCACTCAAGTTCTGAGGCTGTTCAGAAGGATGGGGGGACTACAGCAGCTCTTGAAACTCTTGGTACAAAATGAAGGAAGGGAGGAAATTCCTCTTCTGCAAACCTCTTCTGCTTCTTAATTGTCTTCTAACTACTAGTGTGTGGTGCAAGTACTTAGACTGCTGAAAATCTGCTTGTTAATAGGGTGGCATTAGTTGGGGAAATGAGTATTTATGGACTGTGCAGAAAATAAACTGACCCTAATGGAATTTCTCAAAACCAGGAGCTACACGTCATCAGTCCTCAAAGCAAAATGGCTGCATTAATAAATATATCAGGTAAACTTGTGTGCTGATGAAGTAAGAATTCTGCAGTCTTCTTGGAGGTGAAATACACATATTTAAAACACACTGTAATACCTGAAAAAGAAAGGGAAAGGTCAGGGAAGGCTTGTTCTGGTAGGCAACTGTATTTTGTGTATTGAAAGCTTTTCAGGGAAGACCCAGTGGTTAAGAGCTGAGATGGAAAAGCAAGAACCAGGCTATTGAGAGAAACCAAGCACCGCATATGAACACATAGGGGTAAGAGCTGGAGAATTTGAAAAATGCCTAGCTGAGAGCCAAAATAGAGCTCAACAACCATAAAACATGAAAAAGCTATTTGGCTTGCTAAAGACCATTGCAGTGATAGATAACTAGACGTCTCCCATAAAACCCATTATCAACCACCAGGCACCACCTGCTACTCCTGCGAGCGCTGAGAAATAGCAAAGATGCAAAGAATTTCGGTGATGTGAAGGAGGAGAAAACCCTCCTTAAGAGTGGCTGTGCATTGGTTGGCACAGCAAACAGCCCAGAGAGGATTTAACTGAGTTTACACGCTGAGACCATTCGCCACAATGAAAAGCTTCAGTGCCTTCGGGGACTACAAGGCCATTATAATATTTCATCTGGAAGGAGACTTAATAGGTAGCGCTGGGATTGTTAAGTGTTGCTTATTTCAAGAATGCCCTACTTTTAGAATCCAGCTGGTTTAGATGAACTTTTGACATGAAAAGACTTTTGTTACTTCAGACATCATGTTCATCTCAGAACTGTGACAGGTCTGGAAAGCTGGTTTAGCTGGCTGAATGGCATGATGCTTTAGAATAGCATTTTAAATGAAATGTGAGTTTTGTCCTCTATTAAATGGTAAATGTAACCGGCTTAGGTTTGGTTTAGTGCAGGGTATAGATTTTTGTCTGTTTGTTTTCTTATATGGTAAAAAGACCCCTCAGCAGTTAGCTGTTCTCTGTCATCTTCAAAGATCTATAGATTATCTGTGCTAATACACTAGCTTATACTAAGTTTCCACTGCCTCATTCCCTCTTGAATGTGCACTTCAGTGAGTTGCAATTGCAGGCCTTATGAGTCCAGATGGAATTTGTTGAACCAATGGGGGTTTAAGTATGGGGGCTTTCAAATCTTTCAGTTGCAGCACCAGGTGAACTTAATCCAAGTCTAAGAAGAGCAGGCTAGTTAGGGAACACCAAATCCTACATAGTTTCAGTGTGGTACAGCATTACTTTATTTGCTGAAGTGGATGGCAGACGTCTGCTGAGTAAGCTGTGTTCATTATTGGCCCCACAAACAATAGAGGGATTACTCCATGAAACCATTGCCACTGCAGACCAAGGTAATTTCCAGATATGACATTCTTCCAAGCTGCTGTTTTGAACCGTGTGGCTAAAGTGCATTCTTAGCAGTTACCCTTAACAAGCATGCAGTAGCTAAAAATGATTCTAGTTTCCTTAGCAGTCCAGCTGGCATCATTTCGAAGTAGATGTTAATGTTTAAAATGCCGTGTATCCAGCTAGAGAGGTGGTTACTTAAGTGTGATGTATTAAACATGCAGGTGAGTACTTTTTCTAACTGTTTTTAAACTTCTGTTAAGTAGGGCTGCCTATATTAAACCCTGTATTATTTACAGCCTCATTATTCAGACTACCTGTCCACTGCTTCACAGCCTTCAGGTAGAAATTGGTATAAGCCTGAAAAATCTCACTCAGTTGAGAGTTTGCTGTTCCCAATTGGAGAATAGCAAATACTAACGCAGTCTGAGGAATGCAGCAAAAATAAATGTCAACATTGAAAGAACTCAGACTTCTCAAAGACTGTGTTTTCAAAGATTCTTATTTTTAGATGTTTTTCATCATGTTTTTTCATGATGAACAAATTCTTTGATACCCCACATCCATGTGTTACTAAAATCTGTGCTTTTACTTGTTGCGTTTAACCAGTGCATCCTCTAGAGGAGGGATTCTCAGTTAACTCTTGCCTTGGATCATTAGTCCATTTCTTAGTAAGTTCCCAGTCACTGCAGTTATGCCAGAGTAGACAATACAGCAGAGAGATAAGACTATAACCTAAGAATGTATTTTGGTATAACAGCTACAGGTGAAGTTTTGCTGTCAATGGAATTGCAGTTGGTTGTAGAGAGACACGAGTACTTAATTTTTAACACCCTCTAATGTGAGTGAAACAAAACTCAGATGACATTAGACTTGTCAAGTGACATCAACCATCTAGCAATCTGTTTAAAGGAAAGCTACCAAACCAAGCGCAAATGTACATCCCAACTCATTCTAAGGAATTAGCTTGAGTCCCAGTTCTTAGTGGTGGCTGAATAAAATACTGGATTGGATGGCTGCCTTAAGTGTGCAGAGTAGTTTGTCTGTCTTTAATATGGCATTGAAAGACCTTCAAGATAAGCATGTGCTTCCATTGCCTTGCTCAAAGACTCTGTGAAAATGGACAGAACTCAATAGTTTCTCAAAGCTTTGGAGGAGAGAATCAGCTTGATCTGTTAATATTTTTGTAGCTTGAAATTGTTCATGAATAGCCTTGCTCAACAGGAGAACAAAGGCAGAATTATGTGTTGTGCTAGGGATGATGATGATCCTTGGCTTTTCTTTGAATTTATAAGTTTCTGATGAGCCTTTCTGAACGCTCTATTGAAACTGAAAAGGCATGTAGGTAGATATTGCATTTGTTGGGAATATTGCGTTTTATCTTTCATTATATTAAATGGAGGCTGGCTGGAATAAAAGTTCTAATTCCTGCATTGGTGTTCATGAGGGGCACAGATGCACTGAAGGCCCCAGGCTTCTGTGTCTGTGCTGGGATTGCCCAGCTTCTGTGCGCTTACATCTCTGTTTGGCACATGTGTGCTTTGCATGTAAATGTGTTGTTTCCTTTATAAATCAATTTGAAACAGCTACTAAAAATTATGTCCTGTTATCTCAATAGCTGCATGCTGCAGATGTCCTGGCCTTAAAGCAAAAGGATGGTGCATCTGCCTTCTTGAAGGGGTTGAGGTATTTGGAGTATTTCCCTACCTAGTTTTCAGTTACAGTAGTAATCTGTGGGACACTAACTTTGAATGTACAGCAGTTTCAAGTGATATAGATGTGTCAGACTAACTTAGAAACCAAAATGCAACAGCATCACTGTGTAGTCTATCCCTAATATAGAAACAAGCAGCCAGAAATTCCCAAAATGCTGCCAGATGCCTCCAGAGGAGCTTTCTCTGCCTTAATGTCCAGCTCTCGCTCTGTCCACTTCGGCAGGCTTTGAAGCTGCCTACAGTGCGAGAAGAGAACAGCCTGTTCAAACACAGTGGTATTTCACTCAACTAATGTGTCTCTTCAGATCGAAGCAAAGTTTAGCCGGCCACTTGAATTCACCCTCTGTGCTCAGCAGAGAGTCCTCCATGGGCTTGACTTGCCTGGGCCAGGGTAGGGGGTACCCAGCAGGAATGTGTGGAATTGAAGGCTGGAAAGAATACATTCGTTGAGCAGCATATTCTCCTGTTCTGAGCAGTTATCTAAATGCAAGTGATTTCCCAGGGCATCTGGCTCTGCACATGATCTAGAACAAATAGCAGAGGATTAATCTTCACTTCAGAAGTGAAGGATTTAGCTATGTCTAGGAGAGATGCTGTGCGGAGGGGGGGGATGCCGGGGTCAGCATTCCACTCTGCAAAGCACTTTCTGCTCAGAACTGGCATTCAGGTAATTAAATAGCTCAGCTGGCTGGGCAGGCTTAGCCCTCTGGGTGCTCAGCAAAGGTATCGGTGAAGAAAATGAGTTAGAAACTTCCTCACTTGCCTGTTCTAATCTGTATGTTGTCTTTCTGTGAAGTTTGGTGTCTGCAATGCAAGCCGTGCAATTTGGTCTTGCAATGATTAAATTCAGTAGGCAATTAAATTGCCTAAATTCAGTGTTAAAAAGGTAACATTAAGTTAGCCAGAGTGGTTGCAATTCACTGACTTTTTAAAGCAAGAGTTAATTTATTCTTCTTCTTTATTTATTCTGCTTCTTTAGCACATAATTAGTGTTTTTTCTCCTCTTCCCTGCCCCCCCCCCCCACATGTAACTTGGGCAGTAAAATTCCTATCTGAGTGTGATGTTTGACCTTTCGTGTTATTTATCAAAATAATAATCTCCAACTTACTTATTAAACCATGATTACAATTAACAGGGGGGGAAATCGGCTGCTGCAGGCGCTTCAGGCGAGTTCTGATTTTGAGCCAAGCTCCTCTGTCACCCTTCCAGTCATAATAGTTTTTCACTTATTTACATCCTGCTTGCTTTGGAAGAAAATCTTTAATAATCCTTTATTTACTGCGCAGTGCATTTCTTAACTGCCTTTAGAATACGTGTCACTCGGAAGCGTGAGTTTCTCAGTCAGCCTCAGTTGAATCCTGAGTTTATTTATTCTGAAGCTTGGGAAGAACATGGTTGTGTTTAGTGTTTGTAGCAATTCATTTTGAGCTTCTGCTAAGACCGTAGTCCACCCTCCAGAAATTCTGACAGATGTCTGCTGGAGTGGCTTGAGTTATTTAAATAAGGCTTTTGAAAGTGATTCCTTCCAAAATACAAATATGTCTCATTTTCAGTAGAAATTTGAGATGGGGAGGCAGGTTACTGAAACCAGCGCATTAATGATTATTAAACAACCTCTACTGTGTCGTCCTGTCTCCTGTTGGCTTTCAAAGCACACAGGCCAGTTGCAGTGCAAGGTGTGGATGGTTACACAGGTTATACCAAAATCTGTTTTCATAACAGGCTGTTACTCTTGTTCCTGTGCATCTCAGTCGCTACTTGTTAGCTGTGACCCAGGGACTGTCAAGTGTCTATTCATTTGACTTATGCTGTGGTTTATTCACTGAGCATTTATGCAACTTCACTCTTAACTTTTTTGAAGGACTTTCATTTGTTTAACAAACATTCCTGGCAGCATGTGAATGACTCCTTTCTATTTCCTTGTCTTGTGAAAGGTGAAGATGAGAGAGGAGCTTTGCTCACTTTAATCTGAACTTATTTCTAGGCATCTGAAAGCACCACAGCTCTGTAAACTTTGCTTTATTTGTTTCTTCAGGAACACTGCATATCCACTGAGAACTTGGAGCATGGCTATGAGCAGCGTCAGTGACTCGGTGGTTCTGAGTAATGGCAGCATCTTGTCAAACGCTACTGGCCCAGGTATTGTTGCAGCTTCTGATGGAGACATCACGGCCCAACAACTCCCATCCAAGGAAACACCAAGAGCAAAAGCGAGTCCAAATGGCTGCCTCCAACTTAATGGTACAATCAAGCCATCCTTTCTGCCTTTAGACAACCAAAGAACTCAGCAGATGTTGTCGCAGTGCTGCCACCCTTGTCCATACCATCACTCTTTAAGTAGCCATAATAACAAGCAAGAATGTCATTCGGTGGTTGGCAGCTCAGCACCATCTCCTATGACTTCATGCTGCATGCAGCCACATACTGAGTATTCAGCATCTATTTGCCAAAAACACACCCCCATATATCAGCCTGCCTGCTGTCTTCAGCCTTCCCCATCCTTCTGCCTTCACCATCAGTGGCCTGACCATTTTCAGCATCAGCCTGTGCAGCAGCATGTAGCCAGGATAAGGTAAGCAGACTGTCTTATTTCTTAGTTCTCTGTGTGGGTAAACTTTTCCCATTTTCATTTTCTTACTTTTTTTCATTTTCTTACTTTTTTTCTTTTTTTTTTTCTTACTTTTTTCATTTTCTTACACATGCAGAAGATGAACCAAATTTCTTCCCCAGTGTTTTCACAAGTTAATCTGTGCTGTATTACCAACTTTTTTCTTTTCTGGAGACACCCGGTTGGGGAACTAGTTTTGCTGGGCCACATGAATAGTCCTGAAGTGAATCATCCCTTTTGGGGGGCAGGGGAAGGATGTTTTTTCTTCTTGGGGGTAGTTTGGAAGCTCAGCGACTGTTTTACCAGACATAGTGTACATTTATGTTTGTGTAAACCAAACCAATACAGAGATAACTGAGAAAACTCTGGCACAACTGCTATTTCTGCGTAGTCTAATCAAACCTCACACTTCCTCAAAAAGTGTGGAAAAACACTTCCAATAATTCTAATTCTGAGGGTGGTTTTTCTTTGTCAGGTCAGCTGGTTCAGTGAGTTGTCTCCACGTTCTCAGTGTATGTATCTGCTGTATGTATCTGTATGTATCTGCTAAACTTCAAAGTTGTGCTCAGACTGAGAAATTCTGGATTGTTCCAGGTTTTAATCTTTTCTATCCTCCACTTCATATGAACTTGCCTCTTTATCTTGTTTGCTACCTTTGGCGTTCCAGTGACTGTAGTCCCAGCTATAAGGAGCAACAGTCTATAATCTCCTACAGCCAGCAGATCCTGGGCAAAAGCGGTCAGTTCAAGAGGCAATGTCTAAAATCCAAATTCCCTGTTGCAGGAAGACACTTCCAAGCTTTTATGCAGGGTTATTTTTTTCCTGAGTTGCTATTGGGCCAAACTGGATGAATTTTCAGGGGGACAATAAAATCTACCCTTCTCCCTGTCAGCCGACATCTGCATCCTTGCCTGAAACCTTGGAGCTCTGAGTATATCTTAGTCAGTTTTAATCATTTTATCTTGATGAAATGTATGAACTAATTTTAAACTTCTGAGAGCATCAGTCTGGGACAAATATGTAATGTGGAAAAAGTCAAAGCAAATAAAGCTTTTTCCTTGAGGTGAAAGCAGATGAAAATAAGGATAATGATACAATGTGCAAATCAGCTTCCCTCTGCCAGAAAATGGAAAAAATCTTCTCAGTTGCTGGAACTGCTTATGATTAGACATGTTTTTTCCACCCCATACTTGTTTAAATGTTAAATAAAGATGAAAACTCTCATATAATTTTGCATGCAAAGGTATGCAGGATGTTGAGCCACTGCAGAACCAGTCATACTTTTTAGACTCTCAGGATGGACGCACTGATTTCACTGTTTTATTCCCTGTGCAGCAGGACTGTTAAACTTCACCTGTATTCCACAGTCTGAAGGGAGGGAACAAATATGATCCAGAATCTGGATTTCTGTGCTTACTCTAGAAAAAAGGAACAGACATGGTAAAATAATGTTTTCCATAGCACTTCATAAATACAAAGACTTTGTTTGAACTGTTGTGATTAAGATCTTAAGCCAAGATGCCTTTTTTCGTCTTGCACTTCCTTACCGTAGTGTGCATTTGTATATAAATGTTCAGAAATTAAGTAATGATTTATGATAAATGTTCATCTTACTGTCAGCAGTCACAATGAGGATACAGTCTCACTTTTAAAGCATCTGTACTTACTTAGTCAACTGCAGGCATTAGGATACTGTACATATTCCTATCAAGTGGTTACTGTTTAATTTCTGGACTTGGTTCTAGATAAGACCATCAGTTTTCTCAGTCAGACGATACTTGGAATATGGCTCACAGGTCAGCAAATCAAACAAATCCATCTTCTAAAAGCCACCCAGCTTCTGATAGCCATTACTTGTTCTTTTAGCTCTAAATATGTATTGAATACGAGTTGGGTCCCATGTCATATTGAGGAAGCTGGACTTTCAACTCCTTAAACTGGCCATGGCTGCGTTAATGGACAGTGCATGCATCTGACTGTATCACTTATGTAACCAACATGGAACCAAAGACATCTTTTTTTCTCAGGGTAGTATACAAGGCATGTCTAATGTGATGGTGTCCTGTTGCATTGTGAGTCTGGTTTGTCATACTGAGGTGCCACTGTCAATGAGATATGTTGGTAGATGGTAAAAACAGGGAGTGAGTGGATGTAGCCTTGCAGGTAGGTTAATACATGCTTAGGAAGAAGCAAACTGTCTCACTGGTACATTGCAGTGCTGAAGAGAATACGTGATAAATATGTATTAATTTTTTACATGCTCAGGTAACTTTCTGTACACAGAAGAGTAACGCTTCAGGGTGTGATATTTTTACATCATCTTTGTTCCACACTCTAGTTTTACTGCGTTTTTAGCCTATAATCTGCACAACAGCTTCTTCTCCAGATACTTTTCTTATGAGGCTAGTTGGAAATCGTCCAGTTTTCTAACACGTGCATGTTTTAACAGGGTTATTTAAAATGCAGGTTCTCATGCGATACATTAAGTTCAGCGTGTAGTGAAACTGGCTTTCATTTTGGTTCTTTGCTTTTAAAAAATGCATTCAGATGTTGTTGTAAGTTTAAGGGGGGTTTGAGAAGATGTGATTAGATAGAGGGGGGTGAATGCTTTCTGCAAACTGTATCACTAATGCTTACAGCTCTGGGCAGGTAACCAATTGTTTCAGCACGACAGGTTTTGTCAGGTTTTGAAGCCCAAGGCTTAACGTTTGTCAGTGACCTAATATTAAAGGAATGTGGCCCTGGTATATCATTGCAGATTGGAGTGTATAAAGAAGACAGACTGAAATAATGCCACACTTGTCCTATCCTCTTAAAGCTGGATGGATCTGGAATTTTGCAATGTGTTCAGCTTTGAAGTTTAAACTAAATTCCATGCATCTGTCACCTCCACACCATAACGTGAATGTCTGGGCGACTGGTACCTTTCTTAGACTGGTGAAAAGGGCTTCGTAGCACAAAGCAAAATATTTGTACTCGTTGGTGGTTTACAAAGTGATTGTGGCAAGACATTTTATTGTAAAAGGAGGTAAAATACCTCATCTGTTGGTTGTAATGATTCTGATGTAGGTTCATCTGTAAGAGGATTTTGTAAGGCTGGAAGATCTTGAGCAAAATTCTCTCTGTTGCTTTGTGCACATATTTAAGATGTGGCTCATTCAGACATATTCATACTTTTTTTTTTAGTGGGCATAATATCTTGACCACACAAATACTCCTTGAGAAATTCCAGCTGTCTCTCCATATCAGAATGTAATTGTCCAGGGACTTGATTTGCTCTCTTACAATGGTTTCTAAACTTACCTGTTTGAAGCATGGCATGATTAGTTCTTCTTTTCAGGTAATACTGGAAGATTATTTTTCTACCCTGTCCCTTTGGAGGACTCATGCTGAAGTAACCCTTTTTGTCTGAATGCACTTATGTATATCTAGAAAACTGTGGGGCTTAGAGGCACTGGAAGGTGGGTAGTTATTGCCCCTGCTTTGCTGCCCTCTGCTTCTATATTCATCAGCAATCTTCACCAGGTGGACGGCAGAAATGAGAAAGCAGAACCAGTGAGACTGTTAGTCTGAAGAAGTGGAAGAAGAATGAAGACTGATGCTTGACAACTGGAAACACCAAATTAGGAGTCACTAGGGAAGAGTAAAACTGCACAGCCCACCAGCATGTTTAGTGGGATGAAAGGAGGATAAAACAAGTAATGAAGGGCTGCATATTTTAGCAGAGCTGAATACTGCAGTAAAGAAATGTAAAACCAGGGAACTCATAAAATCATTCCTGGTAATTTTCAAAATCTGTTCTTTATATAGGCATGTATGCATGTAAATAGTGCATTGTGCATAATAATGTGAGTGTATTCAGAAGAGGAAGAATGTGCAGAGATTTTTTAGCAAGTCATCTCAGGGTTGTGGAAAGCATGGGTTGACAGTGCTGTGCATAGCTGTTGTCTCTGGTACAAAATTGAGCTGCTTCTCCCAGACTTGTATGTAAAATGGAAAAACACCAGTTAAAAGCTACTTGTGTCCTTACTAATCTTGGTGCCAGCTCTTTTGGGATCTCTCTTTGGTGATACAATTTAGACCGATGGACTCAGAGACAAAAGGTAGGGGAGAAAGAGGTCAGGGAGCTGCGAAAGAACCGATGGATGCTGCTGCTGGAAAGGAAGCTGCTCTAAAGTGCCAGCGCCTGTAGTGCCTGTGCTGCTGCAATATTGAACCAGTAAATTCATACAAATACTCTTTGCTCAGAGGAGACCTGTTTTATATCACCTACCATTATTTATATTCCAAGACTGTGCTGTTAATGCTTTTAGCTGAAGCAGATAAGTAAAAACAACTGTTCTGAGAAGCATTGGAATGATCTTTGGTAAAAAGGACAGAACAAAAGGACATGTGGGATAGAATAATCTCACCATGATCATGCAGTCATATCTCAAACTAGAACATGGAAATACAATCAGTTTAAAGCCTCACAGAACCATTAGCTTGACTAAAATACAAGATTTCAGGATATATGTGAATTGTTCCTCATCCCCCACCAGCCTCATTTGGAAGTTTTATGTCCTAAACCTTTGATAGTTTGAATTGCTGGATTCAAAGTTTTTGCTTGCTAGACCAATTTCTGTTCTAAGCAAGGCAAAACCCCTAGTGCTGTAGAGTCTGGTAAAACATTAGTATGTCCAGACTTACTGTGCATCTTCTTTCAGTTAGATTTAAGTCTTCTTTTGAACTGTTTTGGCATTTCAGATTTATCTGCTGGCTCTGGGATTCTGAGTTCTGCTGTATCTCAGAGGGAGTTCTGTGCCACACACTGTTTAAACAGCGTTGCGGATAGGCTTGAATGCTTACACTTTAATTAATACTTTAAAAAGGAGATCTTCAGAAACGAAAGGCTGTGAAGTGAGGGCTGCATTATTGCTGCCTCTTACATTATAGATGCCTCTTTATATTTTCCTTCTAGTTACTTGGCTTAAAGATTAGGACCAGTAAGAAAGAAAAAGCTCTTGTTTTTTCAAAAAGCAAGGGAATGTTTGCCAAATACCAATCCTAATAACAAGACTTTGTTATGAAACAGCTCCCTGCTTGATTCCAGGAAAGGGATAACTGTTATCTAGTACATTCTGCATGGCTTGCAGAGCTGATTATACATATACACGTGTATATAATATTTTCAGGTATTCTCATTTCGGCAACATTAGCTCCACAAGAACTATGTAGAGCTTTTTAAACAAAGCAGTTCCCACCTGTCTCAGTACTTTGCCTTTGAAACTTGTTAGCTTCTTCTGTATTTGATGCATTAAAAGATACTTTTGGGTTTGTTTTTTGTATGAAATGTATGCTAACATCCTTTGTACGAAACACGTGCGTATACTGTGCTGTAAATGAGTAAGAGGCTTGCTCCTTCCTCTAGGAAGATTAAAAGTAGGTATCTTTAAAAACGAAACTGCTTAGGTCAGATTTTTAAAGGTTGTTTCTGAAACTTTATATCAACTTTGAGCTGCTAGAAGGCAAAAGCTGTTAGTGTGGTTTCAAGGCTGGTTCAGATGATCCTGGAGATGCCCTCCAACTTGGTATTCTGTGATTCAGTGTTCACAATATTGCAGATATCTTCATTCATGCTGTAGATCAGGAGCTCCTGCATATTGGTAATTTGTATGAAAACAAGCAAATTCCAGCTCTATTCTCATTTAAACTATATATTCCCTGCTAAAATAGGAATTCTTTAGCCAATAGCTCCCCAAAATGGCAAGGCTGGAGGTGCAAGGTAATCACAGTCTAGATGGTCCCTTTTGTGTTGCAACATTAACAGCCCGGTGTCATACTTGGGGATTTTGATGTAGTTAAGAAAAGGAAAGGGATTGTGTAACATTCTCATGCATCCTTCTCAGTCTGAGTCCAAATGTGGGATTCTCTGTTGCGCAGATGTGGAGGAAGAGCTCTCCGTGACCAAACAAATGAACTGGTTCTTTCTGTTCCCTGGAAATAATTCTTCCTGGCAGTCAGTAATTAGAGCTGTGCTTTCTCAGTTTTAGTCAGCTTGCTTACTTTTCACTTTTAGTCTTGTATTATCCCTGAGTGTGATACCTTTAGCATTTTATTCTGGTTTTATTAAATCATTTACTCTTCCCATGATAATTATTGTGCATTGTTTGCTGTGCAAACACAACACTGCACTTTCCATTAGTCTTGCACAGAGCTGAAAGTAAAGGGCTGACGTGCAGAGACCAGAATACAAATAAAAAACGCTATTTATAATTCAGTGGCTGATCAAATTAAAAATAATCTGCCTAGCAAAATGTTAAGTGCACTTAAACCCAGCCTCAGTCACTAGGCAGTCCAGGGCATCTTTGCAGGCTTTTAATTGTTCTCATTAAGCATTAATAGTTGTCTAGACTTCAGATTGCTTTGAAGCAAGCAGTTTTGCAATATAAAAATGGACTTAGAAGGTTCCTACTCTGGTCTGTGTGGCTGAGCACCAGCCTGGCCCTCTTCTGACCTTTAGTCTCTGCTACTTACAAAGTCCAGGTTCTGTGTGTGCTTGAAGATGGATTTCCCATGCCCTGTATCCCTCACCTTTCCTTGAACAACAGAAGAGGTAGTACTTAACTACCAATCTGCCGGGCCTTTGAAGTGCAGTCTTCAGAAGAGCTGAAGCTGATAATGTGAGGGGAAGTGGTAAAACCATCCTTTCTTTTGTACTTAAATTGACTGGAAAACCAGCATGGGCTGTGTTCCTTCTTGAAAAGGTCTGATCCATGTGAGGTTTGAGGTGACTTTAAACTGAGCATTTATATACGTGTATTTATTAAACCCCTCCTCATACAACAACAGCCAGAAGGATGGCAGCTTATTTGAGTGTTTTGCCCATGAGTAGTTGTTCTCTTGCACTTTTAATAGTAGGTTGTGATAAGGTTCAATTGTGAAACAAGACAACACTGGAAAAGAAAGATCAAATGTCTGAACTAAATGGTGCCAGTGACCTGTTTCAGCAGTCTTAGATGGGGTTTGAAATATGAAAAGTTTCCAGTCTTCCTTTTGATGGGGGAAAAGTGCAGAGTGAGGGATGTCAACTTTGGAAAGCTCTTTGTAAGTTACTGTCATTATCTCTGTCTCTAGCTTCTTCCAAAATCACTCATCCTTCCTTTCTGATATTTCAATGTTGTTTTCATCTCCTAGGAAGTAATAATTGATGTGCAAAGCAAAACAAACCCTAAATACAATGCAAGAGGGAAATGCAGAGAGTGCCTGAGCAATTTGGCATTAATTTTGCTGCACTAAGGTTGTTGTGAGATTTCTGCCCTGGATATCTGCTGAATAAAGAAGTCTCTTAAAGACTTGACTATCAATGAAAATAGAAATGAGATGGTACCACTAACAGTACAGGTGAGGGAAGTTACAGGTACAAATCCTGGTCATATTTCAGAAGGCTCGGTCTGTCTATTTGGAAATTAGGTTTTGGTTTTTAATAAAATGACGAAGAGCTGAATGTACTGGACTAGAAAAGCTCTCATGCATCACTGCTTCGGCTTTTCCACTACTTTCAGTGATATTAATGGGATACTTTTCCACAAAATTCTTGCATTACATTTGCAGTTTTTAGGGTGTTTAGTTCAGTCAAATGGATGAACTTTGGTTAATGGGTTTGATTTTATTATACCTGTTTAATGGTCTGTTTAATCTCACAGTGCCTGTTTAGTGCCTCAGCTACAACATTGAAAAGCTTGAAACGTTCAGTAAATATACCCCTTTTTGCTTGCTTACTGAGCAAACACAACAAATTTAATCTGAGAGGTACAGAGGGTGATGTTGCATTATATATGTAGTTTTTCATCGGTGTCAGCATAAACTAGAGAACCTTCTTTGTACAGCTGCTGACTAAATCCTTTTAAATCTTCTAATTGTGTTGAGTATACACTTGGTTTATATAATTTAAAAAATTATGGCATTCTAAGTGACTGCATTCACAGACATTGGAACAGCAGCTCAACACCGAAAGATATGTTTGAAGTGAAACACTTTGCTGAATTTAGAACAAAATTGCTTAAGTAAGTGTGTTTTCATTTGCTGTAAGAGTTTAAATATGTAAAAAGATAAAAACTAGTGTTTGTCCCCATAGTCAGTAGAATAATTTGGAGCAATTGGAAGGGCTTGTAGTCTAGCTTCAAGAAAAGGCCTCGAGTTAAAGGAGGTTTTCTGAGAGCAAAAATGAACCCTCTGGTGACTTACATTCACAAATTCTTACATCTGCACAGGAAGGAAGACTGAAGCATGTACCACTTGAATTGTGATATATGACAGTCTAAAGTCTCCCTAGTTCAGCATAAAACTTGCACATGCTTAATGTCAATCATTAATGCCTATAAAAGCATGGATTTCAGCCTCTCTGGAGAAGTACCTTGATAGAAATAGACACTTTTGTACATCTCTTTTGTTCTCTTTGGTATCATGGGATGGAGGTTTTCTGGTGTGTATGTTGTGATTTCTTGGGTCATGTTAATTTCCTATCTGTCAGAGAAATACAAGATGTGACCATGACCTTGTGTTGCTCCATTCAACTGGGAAGTGTAATAAAACAGCTTTGAAATAAAATATTTCTAAGGAAGGAACTTTCCGCTAATAAAAATGCTGAAAAATTCTCTAGTCATCATTTAAATCCCAGAACATATTTACTAATTTCACTGTAATTACCAAGAAAAGAAAAAAAGCCTGATAGTTTTAGACTTGTAAAGGATCTTGAAATAATATTAGTCTGCTCCAAATTAGCTGTTGGCTTGTTTTCAAATAATGATTCATTGTGGTATTTTGCTAACCCTCTTTTATTGTCTTGAATAGTTTAGAACTTTTGTTTAACTTGCCAAGCAGTGCCATAAGTGGTCCTGCCCTTAGTACTTCAGAACTTAAAGGAATATATATATATATGTATTTTGCTTCAATTAAGCCTTTTGAGGAAGAATGCACTTTATATTATGTATAAACTTTGTCATTTAAAGCTGGGACAATCCAATTTGAGTATGTGTGATAGCTGTTTTCTTATTTGACAGTTTGACAACTGTGTTTAAAAGTGGCTACACTCATTGGAGAAAAGTTCAGGGAAAGAAGAGTGCAAGAAAATTAGGGTGTATGTTACTTGGCTTCTACATACACCGTCAATACTTCCTACCAAGAAGATGATTTACTTCCCCTTCAAGATAAGTGAACCAAGTAGGTGCTCTTGAGAAAAAGAGCTTCCCTCATAGTTAATATTTAAGCAGTTGATGATGAGAGAGAAGGACGGCATTAGGAGTCGGTATTGGGAAAATTGTTTTCTAGGGTACCTTAAACTGAAGACTTGGCAAGTAAATCCTGGGCTCCTGCATGTAAACCAAAAATATCTCAAAGAGCAAGTTAGGAAGTGGCTTGTTGCTTGGCATTAAAGTGTGGTAGGATGCTGCTGTTCAGGTGAGCAAAAAGTCACTGTTGTTGTAAAGGAAGGGACTTGTGTTGAATACTCACAGTTTTGGGAGTAATAATTGATGTGCAGGGGAGTTGTAACTAGATGATCTTAAGGTCCTTTCCAACCCTGACTATTCTATGACTCTATATGGAGCAATGAGGAAAAGAAGAGGTGGGGAAAAACCCAACAAATTCTGAAGATGTTTATAGGAGCATTTCGATTTCATCATCCATATATTATAAATTTACAGAAGTTTAGTATATAGTTTTAGTATATAGTGAATTATACTGGGATAGAAGAGAAAATACTATATTTCAGTTGGAAGGGACCTATTGTCTAGTCAAACTGCCTTATCAATCTGGGGTTGACCAAGTTGAAGTATGTTAAGGGTGTTGTCTAGTTACCTCTTGAACACTGACAGGTTTAGGGCATCAACCTGCTTTCTAAGAAGCCTGTTCCAGTGTTTGACCACTCTCTCAGAAAAAAAATACTTACTAATGTCCAGTCTAAACCTCCCATGGCACAGCTTTAAACCATTCTTACGTGTCCTGTCACTGGATACGAGGGAGAGAGCTCAGTGCCTTCCTTTCCACTTATGCTCCTGAGCTGTAGAGAGCAGTGAGGTCACACCTCAGCCTCTTTGTCTCCAAACTAAATTGGGGGCTGGAACTGTGTGATCTTTAAGGTCCCTTCCAACCCAAACCATTCTGTGACTGTACAAAACTAGACAAGCCCAAAATCCTTAGCTGCTTTTCATGGACTTTCCTTCCAGCCCTGATACTAGGTTTATCAAAATAACTTCCAAATGAAAATACCTGTGTATAGGATGTCAATATGATTGCATTCACCTTTTCTGTTGACTTAATGGAAACGTATTATCCTGTTGTATGCTGGTACAAGACAGAAGTCTGTCACTGGGAGATTTCAAGACTACCTCTTTTAATATTGATTTCAGAGCAGAAAGTAAGTAAGCAAGACATTGGCTTAGGTGAGCATATAGTTTGCCACTGGTGCTCAAGGAGTCTGGTTTTACCCAGTGTGCATGCCGTAGGTCAGTAAAGCATACACTTTCATGCTAAATTTAAATCAGATAGAGCAAGAATCACTTGGACAATGATTTTATTATTGTTAACAACTTCCTTACAATTGTTTCCCTTGCAGAAAGGCAGTGTTATTTGCTCATACTTGCTGTGAACATAGAGCAGATCCTCAGGTGGAACTGAAGAGGTAGGTAACAATGCAAGAAAAGCAGACAAGAACCTTTCTAAAGCTTGATATCTCAACTATAAAAATGTGCATTGACATCTATAATATATATATCAATTTTTGATCTTTCTAGTACAAAGACTTTTGTTTTGCTTAATTTTATGCCAAAGAATAATCTTAGCAGAAATAATTCTTAAATATAATGTTAAGCAAAGCTGCAGCATTGAGATTTCACGCTTTGTAATGGGATGAAATAGCAGTTGGTCCCAGATTATCTCACCCTGATAATCTAGAGAGAAAAAAATCCTTTTGGATTGTTTCCTGACATATTAAGTGGGACAGAACAAGAAAATTCTTTGCATTTTTCTTGCTTTCAATAAAACCTTAAAAAAAGGCAACTTATGAAATTGAATTCTCTGTCATCTTTGCAGCCTCCTTTTGCTGTGTGTTGTCTGATTCTTTAAAGATGTAAGTAAGTAAAGCTGAGTGCAGGCAACTGGAATAAACACTATGTTTAAAACCATCGGAGAGCTCATGATTAGATTCAAGGAAAACTACACATAGCAAAAAGAAAAAAAGAGGTAGGGAGGCTTGTAAAAGGTTTTTTGGCAACTTAATCTGTTGGATTAGTCTGAGTGATTGCAGTGATTGTTAAAACGATAAAGTACATAGGTGTTATATCTGATATAGCAGCAAAAAACCAGCTTGATATTTGAGAGCAATTCAGATTGTTCTTATGGGTCAGTGACATTCTGAAAACATGAGAATTTTCTTCCTCTACGGGGATTTAGTTTGTATTGTATGGTCTAATGGAAGATGTACAGTATGATGTGTATCCCATTCTATGCTGCAGGGATTTAGCTTACCCTTGAGTGTTATAATGACAAAAAGCTATGTTTTATCACTTCTTGTAACCAGATCCACCAACAAAGGGAATAGTTTCCCTCTGGCAAAGTAAAGCATTGAGGTTAAACACCTCATAATCCTTCGACAGGGGAGTCTTTATATTGATTCCCCCTTTCCCCAGTAAGTACAGGTATTTATTATAACTTAACATTTTTTACTCCAGTGAATAAGTGAAAAGTAAGAGTGCAAGATAAGGTTTTCTGCTATATTATTTTTGTATCAGTATGTTTAGACACCTGTGGTATACACAGTGCTTTAAAAAGCAGATACAGTCTATGTCTTAAAAAGTCAACTATTTCACAAATAGGCTCTGTGTTTTTATGGATGTAATGTTGCTGATATTAAGAGAAATAATACATCCCTCTTACGAATATCTGCATGAGGAAAGTAGAATTAAGATTATACACAACTGTCAAGTGTTTGTCTGTGCTGCCAGAAACTGAAGGTGTTACAGGTCTACTGCAACATCTACAGTTCTCATTTACTCCATCCTCAGTTTTGCTGGAGCAGTTGTCATGATTGCTTCTGCTGCTGCTTTATCTGCAGTACTGTTAGTGATTGCTTTACAGCCCCGTGATGACTACTTTGTGATAAATAGCTGTGAGAAATACATTGATTTTTGGGTTTTGTACTGCTCAGTGCCAAATGCAGGAGACCAGCCACCCTACCAGTTAGTTTTCTCTGAATGGTTGTTTGGAAATTGGGCTTTTCCTACTCCGTCAAGTTTCCATCACCATTTTTGTGCTACACTCACACCTGGGGTTGAGCCCTGCAGTTCTAGCTGGTTGCACTGTTCGTGTTCTAATGGCAGTGAGCCTGGGTCTCAGCTGGATTTGCAAAGGGATGGTGGTTATCAGCAGCGTGTTTTCATCTGAGATCAGTTCCAGCAACAAAGCGGGGAACATGTTTGCAAAGGGTTGCATGTCTTTTTGAGATGCTTGTGGTCCAGTCAGCTAGGGGTTCATAATAAACTGCTTGGTGACACCAACGGTATGAGAAGAGCAGCACTTCCTCACCGAGTGCTGGTTCCAGCTGGGAGATGGCACCTTTCAGGATAAGCACCTGTAATGACAGTGTCAGATTTATATGTGATGCTGTTAGTTATTTCCTTACACCTTAGGGCACAGCAGTCCCTGACAGTGCCTTTGTGCTGCTCCATGGCAGGGCAGTAACCCCAGAGGCTGTAATTTTAGTCCAAAGTTCAACAGGTTTGTTGTTCCTCCAGGGAAAACGACAGGAAAAGTACTTTTGCATCCGAGCTCCAGTCTGTACATTTGCATGCTGTGAAATATAGAAATTAATTCTATATAAGTAGCATGAAATAAATCAGAAATCAAACATTTAGCCAGGGCAATATAAGGAGTTACAATAGGAATTTAAAATGTTTTAGGAAGGTATTCTTTGGATAAGTTAGTACAAATGTTTTGGAGTGTATTTATAACAGACTTAAAAAAGAAGTTACTGTTGGATTCCTATCCAAAATCATACTGGTATCTCTTTAAACCTTTCAGTTTACTGGTAGCTGCTAACACAGGTAGAGAAATCTTCTAAATATGCTTCAAAACATGGCCTGTTCTCCTAATTTCCTGTTTCATGGCTACCTTCTGTAGGGTTTCTTGCGCCTGCTGAGGAAGCAGCTAGCATTTTATTCCTTGTAGTGTGATGTGAAGAGGGATACTTACCTTTCTCACAAATGAGGTCTGTGAAGAAAGACTGCAAACAAGTGTCTTGGAATATCTAGATAACTCTTATTGTTTTCTGACGCATTCAGCTTTGTATTCCCCTGAAATGCATTAGATTAATGAAACAAATACACTGCAAAAGCAGTAAACCATCCACAATTTTTATTATTAACTGTTAAATTCGTTTGGAATGATCCCATGCTGAGGAGCACGTTCATGAAACATGGCTTCGTGCCATCTAATGTCCAGGTGACATGAAGGTTGTAGAACTTGCTTTCAACTCCCCTGTTACACCCATGCCAATCTATTAACTCTTATGAGAAAAATCCTGCAGTGCTGTAACTGAAAGGAAACTTTGGCTTCATTGAGAACCTAAAGGCAGGATGTGGCCGAATGGCCACAGTGTGTTCCCTCAGGAAGCCAGAACACCAGTCATCATCTTTCTCAGGCTGAAAAATATGTAAAGCAGTAGGAATTTTTTTTATATGTGTGAACTGTCTCTATTCAGGTTGGTATTTACACCAAGGCACAAATGCTTTCTGTTACCTCATTGTTCAAAATACTGGTGGAAATGCTGAGGTTATAAGTGCTTATTTAGGCTGGAGTGGTAGAGCTGTTGTAGTCCAGTCCAAGCCAGTGCCCTGGTCTATCCTCCTGGTATTGTTATTTCCTACAGTAAACTTTCAAATGGTATAACAACACTTAGCACCACTTTTCCTTTTCACCATGTTGCATAGAAAGATGCTGGACAACCAGGTACGTGTAGAGAAACATCTGGGGTTTTTGTCCAATCTGTTTCTCTTTATGTAGTTCCTAATTGCACAATGCTCAGTCTAAACTCTGCAGTTAGGAAAGGATGGGATAAAGCAGAGAATCTGTTGAATAGGTGCTGAGACTTGCAGTAAATGGCGGGAGAATAGAGCCTGTCCTTTTCTTCCCCCTTCCCTTCTCCCCCCTTGGAGCATAGATTAGATTTTAATCAGTGACTGTAACTTATGTAATAACTTGGTTGTGCTAGTCCCATCACAAACAACTGTGATTGTCACTTTCCGCTATCAAACTTGTGAGAACGAAGCATGGAGGTAATTTAATACACAGATCAACTTGGCTTTTGTCCCAGCAAAATAATGGAATTCACCATTTCTTTCTCATGAAAACCGATGAGGATGGTTTTTAATTCTTGTCTAGACGTTTTTTGGAGTGATGTTATTTAAACTGGCTACAAGAAAGTGTAATACTTCAAAAATTAGATACAGAAGCATTAATTAAGTGGGAAAGATCCGGTTTTGCCATGCATTTCTGTATTTTAGAGCATAACTAAAGCATTTGGGGGGGGGAGGGGAGCACAGTTTTCAGGGATAACTTTTTGCTATTGACCAGTATAATAGAGTCATCACAACAGCTGCAAGGGATTGGTTACACTGCTGGAATTCAGCCGGGTGTACACAGGGGTTTTTAATGCATGCTTTGCGAAGCAAAACAGTTTGATAGCAGGTGTGACCTTTAACCCTCCTGAACTTTGAAGAACTTAATCATCATCATTTGTTCAGCACTGAATATATTTTGCAGGTGGAGAAAGCAGAGGGAAATGTAGTTTGGGTTTGATGGGAAAAAGGGGAGAATGGGGAATGGTTGTGTTTGGTATTTTTACCCCTTACGGGTAATCCAGATTAATCAAAGTTAACTTTTGATAGTTCTATGTAAACTAGGTTTTACACTGCTGAGAGAACTTGTTTTGTCATAGTTGCAGAGGCATAATGGAAAGACAGCAAAGCTTGAAGAGATTTAAAACCCATTTACTAAGATTTTTGCATGCAGAAGGGGCTGTGAGAGCTGTGGAAACAGTGAATATCCAAGAAGATACATTGAGAAGGCACCTACATTGTCCCCACAGCTTTATTGAGCACATGTTAGTCCTTCCCAACAACTGTTTGTCTTGCCAGCTTTTGGAGTACAAAGGCTGAATTGAATATGAGTGTATGCCGTTTATTTAAAATAATTCACATCTTAAAGTATCTGGTTTTTATAATCTATTTGCTTATCCATGTATGGGAAGAATTAACTTGGCATGTGCATGTATATTTCATGCATTTTCAATTACTCTCTTTTTTTCCTCCTTCCAGGCCAGCCAGACCATTCAAGTTACCAAAAAGGTGAGGTCTAATACTGTCACATGTGGGGGTTTTGGAATTATAAAGGTAGTAAATGAGCTGATAGCAAAGCTTTTACTCCACACACAGTGCAAGAATAAGGAATGTTCAAGGAAAATAGTAGGCAATCAAAATAAAGCAGTTTTAAAAAGGAGAATGTTTTCCCTTATGCAGTGGGTAGTGGATTTCTGAAACTGCCACAGGAGATTGTGGAGGCAGATAGCATCAGCAAGTTCAAACAACATTTAGAAGACTTGATCTACCATGGGGTCCCTAAATAAACAGTAAAAGAAGGAGCCAGGGACGACAAGCACTTTTTACATCCCTAAGCACACATCTGTGACTCCTGGGGGGAGCAGGAAGGGGATAGGACCGTAGGAGGTCGCCGAAGAGACTACATGTCTCCATCAAATCCTGTCCATACTGTAACAGGGTTATAAAATCTCTGCTGATTTCAGTGGTCCTTGTTTTCAGATAGTTCATGACATTTCTAATCACAATCTACCATTCTCTGTGTGCATATACATTTTCTGCACAAGCATAAAAGCTCTGTGACTCAGTACCTTTTTGATTAGGGGTTATTCTGGGAAGCAGCTTGGCTGTGTCATTAGTAAGGATAAAGGATAAAACAACCTGACAGAAAAGGTCAGAAGATTTCATTGTAATGATCTTTCCTCTTTCCTAAAGCCAGAAACCCCGTGCAATCATGAGCCATGACTTGGACTGTATATGCTCTGAAGAATGGCAGTCATAGAAAACAGAGCAACTTGCTGAAGTTGTTAGTGCATCAGTAATAGTAACTGGTAGGAAACCATTTCAGTGAAAATAAGTTAGAAACATAATCCACCTTTAAGATTTGCTTTCAGTAAGGAACAGGCCTGTTTGCTAAATACCTGTTTTGAGTTACATAAATCTGTTTGTTAATATGAATTCAGTCATACAAATAGCTGTAGATCATAGCAATCACTTCACAATATATGGTATGTTTCTGTCTCTTTATGTGACACTGGGTTTAACCTGAATATTTCTGCATGTAAGTACTGAATAGGAAAGTTTAACACTATCCACATGTTAGGCTGTTCCTTCTTGGGAAGAAAAAGCAAACACTATCTTTTTTTACATTCTCCTTTTGAAGATGGTATCTGAGGTCTTAGATCACCCTGGGGCAAATTGCTTGAAACTAGTCTTTTAGTGGTGCTAAATGGGTGAGATAACTATAGATTGAATTACTTACTGTATCTCTGAAGCATTTTTAATTATTTAAAACGTGAAAAAAAGAAAAAAACCAAAACCAAACCTTTTTCAGGTATGTGAAAAACACCAGAAGGAAAGCAATGAATGAAAACTATGTGCATTTTAATGGTACAAGGCAGCTTGAAATACTGTTACTATGATATTATAACAACTGGGTTGAAAGCAATGAAATGGAAGAAAAAGAGATTTCAGTTAGTGTCAAAGTTATTGAAAATTCATTATTCAGTTTGAAGGAAAAAAGGAAAATAATGTGTTCGTTCAGCTGTATGTCCAGTTTATTACCCAACTATAGTTTTAATTAGGCACCAAAAAGCAGGGGGTGTTATCCTGATTTAGGAAAGTGCTTAGCACTAAGGATGCCCTTTTTGAATGTGATTCCTTGTCTGAGTGATTTAAGCATTTTTCTTTTGGACTCAGACATTTTCAGGGAAGTGGTCATATACACAGAACCCGAGTCAGGGCAGTGGCTTACTTCTCACAGAGTATAAGAAGTAACTAAACTCATTTTATAGCTTTTTAACAGGTGGAAAATAAAATCATTGCCACCTGTTTTGCCCCTTACGGTGGGTTGGGATCGAGGCTGGCTGTAGGCAGCTTGGTTCCAGCCAGAGCCCTCAGCAGCACCAAAAGATGCTCAGACAAATAACATTAAAATGTGCTGTGTTCAGTCTTTTTTGGTGATCTAGCCCAGCTCAGCTTTGCAGTATGTGGTACAGGAAATAGGACAAATGTGCAGGTGTAAACACTTAGTGTTTTCTGTCTGTGCTTTGTTAACATGTTAAACACCTCACCTAGGACATAGTGAGTGAAGAATTTAACCAGTGTAAGCTCTGCCTAGCTGGAAATAGAAGTGTAGAGGCAACATGTCAAAGTGATAAATCTGGCACTAGTGATGAATAGGAAAGTAAATATTTTGGGTGTAATTTTTATGACTTCAGAGCAAATGTCTGTAATAGCTAGTCCATCGAGCTTCGTGTTTAGGAAAACAGTCCTATAAATAGGAAAATTCTGTTAGGTCATTTACTTCCCTTCACTTTTACTTTGTACAATTGCTCATTTGGCAAGCTGCCCCTTTGTGATTCAGTTTAATAAAAGCTTACACTTCAGATTACTTTTCAAGCTTTTGCTAATTAACCTCTTGTGTGAGAACATAAGAATTATTCCACATTTGCCCTAATGGGAAATAGAGGTGCACCCAGCTCTTTGCATTTCCTTGCTCTTTAAAGCTGTTCTTGGACCCCTAAACATACCTGTTTCCACATGCAAGGGCAAGTCAGCAACAAGCTGGCTAAATGCCGTTGCTTTTACAGTTGGAAAACTGGGAAGCTGTTGCTAGAGTGTGGATCTGGGCATTGCCTCCCTTCTTAGCAATGGGACAGAAAATTGCTTTACAGCCAATAAGTCAACTGTTTGTAGATAATGAGTTGCTCTGAACTGAAAATAACCATAATCTTGTAAAACAGTAGAAACAAATGAAGGAGTACTCTGCTATAAACTGTCATGTTACGTCGCATGTGAGTTGAGGAGGAAGTAAGAGCATAGATCTTTTTGCTCTATATTTAGTGTGTGCAGAGACAAACTGTATCAGTACTGAATGATTCATAGCCTGTAATTATTTTGCTAATGCCTTTTAAACTTGATGGACTTTCTATACTCTCTTTGCTCCCTAGATTAGACAGTGTTGCCCTTGAAACTTAAACTCAATGAATTCAGGTCTTTAGTGTAAGAGGAATTACCCAGGAATTAAGATTTCTGGGTTTCATTTTTATTTTCTGCGACTTTTCTATCAATTTAACTGATAAAATATTTTATTTTTATGAAATAAAAATATTTTATGAGAATGATGAAAATTAGATTTACATATAAAAATTCTTTCACTCTTAACATTTAAAATAACTAGGAGTTAAAATCCAAGGATATGACTTATACTAGAAGGTTAAATTAATGCTGACTAGTTTATGTATCACGTCACAACTTCCTTGCACCTTTGAATTTACAACGGATTTTATGGACCTTTGGTATTTAGGGTTTGAGGTGTTTTTCTTTTAATGACTTTTAAATATAGAGGAAATGTTTTCTACTGGGCTCTACTTTAAAAATGATTTTTTCCCTCTCTTTGATATTCTTCTTAGAAAAGCTTAAGCTTTCAAAGAAGAAACTGAAGCTTTCTATCATTAAATCTTGAACAAAGCATCTATTTTCTAGTGGTCCACAACCATGGATAATATCCATCCTAAAAGCTAAGTATAAAGTTAAGGAAAAAGTATTCATACAAAAAAAGTGTGTTCAGTCTTAAACATTTTTCACTTCACATATATGCTTTTTTTTTTTTTACTTCATTTTTTAATGTAAAAGCATATTATGTAAATCATTGCTATGACAGTCTTAAGTGCTGAACATGCACTAAACAACAGAAATAGCTGTTTCAGTAGCTCATAGTTAATCGTCTCTGTAGCAGCACAAATTAAATCTAGGATGAAGCCTACATTTTTGTCAGAATTCCTGGGGGGAAAAATAGCAGTCTGATACGAGAAGCTTTCCTACATAACAACAGAAAATTTCATTAGGGAGATTTGATAGAAAGTGTTGGGGTGTTCTTTTGTTTTCTTACTTAAGTAAAATAAAGAGGTAGAAATAAATTGTTTCCAAATGGTTTCCATCCATTGATGATAGCTTGCTTAATTTCCTGGAAGTATAACAAAGAAAACAGGTCAGTGTTTCAACATGGCTCTTTAGACAGGCATGGATTAATTTTGTGTGTAACTTTTGGTTGTGTAACATCTCTTTCTCTGTTCCTCTCCATGTAGCTATGCTGCGCTGATAGCAGACTGGCCTGTGGTGGTCCTGGGCATGTGTACTGTGTTAATAGTGGTGTGTGCACTGGTTGGAATATTAGTTCCAGATCTTCCAGATTTCTCTGATCCATTGCTGGTACGTAAATATTAATGATTGTACTGTCAAATAGGTATTTTCTGGTTTGCTGTTTCTTCAGTGATAGCAGTAAACAGTAGATGCAAGTACAGCAATTAGTACAGTGCTCTTAAATTGAGATCTGCCCTAAGGAAAAGAACTCGTCATTAATATGCCTGAAAAGGTTCCATTTGCCGTGAACCTGTTTGGGAATCAATTTCCAGAGACATTCAACTGGTAGTAAGCTTGCAGAAGCAAGTTCTGCCTAATGAACACATGAAAGAAATGAGTTGTTAAAGAGCCTTGTAATTCTTCTACTTAAAAAAATAAGTATTAAATCTTGACATTGGAACAGCTCACTGTGATATGAAGATGCAGTTGCCATCAGGGGGATGTTATCCACCGTTTTAAATTCCTTCTGCGTTTTGCTATTGAAAGGTCATATGTCCTTCAACAGAGCTGCTGTAGATAAATAATCTAAATTCATCCCAGTTTTAGATGTACAACACAACACAGTACAATACGTTCTAAATCAGGTTTCAAAAAATGAGGGGCAGGATCTGTTAAGGAAAAGGGGATTCAGAGTGCCTTCTGAGGATAAAATGATACCCATATTAAAAGACTCAAAGTGACTTTTATCAGATTCTATTAAATACTGTGCTCATTTCTTACTTTTCATGAGCTGTCTTACATGAGTAGGTTTGGGGACTTTTATTGAAAATGCTGTATTTAATTATTATCCTGAAATCAAAATACACTGTCCCTATAAGTTGTTACTTACATTATAGTGACATATATCTGTACATATCCATATGTAATGGATATTTCTTGAAAACAACGGAGTTATTAAAATTGTTTTAGTCACTTTCAGAATTACTTCAAGATTTCCCTTATTCTTAGAGAAATAGAGAAGACGTACTTGAGTGCTTTTAGCCGTATTTAATCATTAAAGGTTGCTAATTGAGATACAGAAAAGGACTCTGTAGAATGCCCTTCCTCTGAAAACTAAGTGTTGAGCATTTGATAGACAAATCATCATTACTTCTCAAGGAGTGTAGCAGTACGTGCAAGAATTCTTAATCCCTTGTCACTCTCTACAGTTGGTCATTATTTTTCGTGACCTGTCAAAAAGCATTTTACCTTTAAAAGTAGACATCTGGAGTAACTATGCTTCATAATGAAAACTATCCATCACTTTGATTATGTTTCCACTTTCTCATTTGAGCTAAAGAATGAAAAGTATTAATGGAATTTTGTGATGCTCTTCTCATAGGGTTTTGAGCCAAGAGGGACGGCCATAGGACAGAGATTGGTCACATGGAACAATATGGTGAAAAACACAGGATACAAAGCAACTCTTGCAAACTATCCTTTTAAGTATGCAGATGAGCAAGCTAAGAGGTAAGAATTTGTATTAAAAATGTATTTTATTTTACTGGGGGTTTTGGTGTGTACTTAGTGCTTGCTCTAGAACCCTCTGACGTTAATATATGTACTGCCACTGATTTCAATAAATGTTGAATCTGATAATCCACAATTCTTAAAGCCTTTCACATGGAAATAGATATGTGTCATTGTCAGCTCTTTAGAAAATGTATTTTTTTAGTTTTCTCTTTGAATTATGGGTATTTTCACTACTGAGCTCAATCATATTTCCTTTGAAGTCTCTAATTTAAACAGAAAATGCAGTGAACGTTCCAGTTGTTATATACCAAAGTCATGTTGGTAAAAATACATTTTCTCATGTGTAAGAACTGTTGAGATGTGTGACTTGTTTGGATTCTCTTTGTATTAACAATCCCTTTGCTAAGATAAGGTAAATAAACTATTTGTTCTTTTTTCAGTCATCAAGATGACAGATGGTCAGATGATCACTATGAAAGAGAGAAGAGGCAAGCAGACTGGAACTTCCACAAGGATACCTTTTTTTGTGATATTCCAAGTAAGTGTAGTAGGGATGTAAGGAAGGCTAAAAACTTTTATCAGTTAAATGATTTCTGCACTCTTCTGTATATTGTGTGTGTTATTAGGAAAATATGTTTAGCATATTCACAACAAGCACCTTTCTGAGTGCAAAAGTCTGAAGAAATGGGGTAGAAATGCAGTTTTCTATTGGCTCTTCCTAGGAAGCAACTGAAGATGCTTCCTTTAAGTGGTTCCATTTCCTGTAAAGATTCATTTATTAGTTACTGGTAATGTGATCATTGTAAAAGAGGTGTTTGTATGCAACTACAGAGGTAGCACTTATTTCACACCAGGGAAAAAGTTGTGTTAAATCTGTGCCATTAACTTACTTATAAAAAACCTAAATCAAAATACTTTTTCTGTATATAGAAAGACATAAAAAGACATCCGCAGGTCATGTCTTGCACAGAATTCAGGAGCTTGTTTAGGGAAAAAAAATCTACAAAGCCCCCAAAATGCACAAAACTCCCAAATAAAATACACCCTTAAACAAGCAAAAATAAATACAAAGTAAACCACCTTAAACTAGCGGGAGTTTATGAAGTTGTCTAAATTAAACTAGAGGACAAAAAAAGAAGTCTTTATTGCTTTTTTCCAAGGCATACTGCAGAACTTTGATAAGTCCTGTTCTGGCAGAGAGCATGCATGAACAGATGGAGATCTTGCCTTTATTCATATTATGACCTGGGCTCTTTTGCTGCTGTTCCAATATGTGAGGAGTGATAACAGCACAAAAACATAATTGTGGACTTACTTGTTTATATTACTTGATCTGAACGATCAAAGGCCAGTAAAAACCAGGGTGGAAAACAGATTTATGCTGGTGTTGGGTTTTTTTTTTCAATTACAGTATAGTCTTAAATCTAAGTGAGAGGATGTGAGCAAGGTCCTAATTTCTGCTCCTGTGGGCAGAACCAAATTAGACTGAGCATATCTTATGTGAGGAAGAGGAAATGTACTTGAAACTCTACCGAGCATTAACTGCAACTTGCCGCAGAATTAACTCCTCTTTCTCTTGCCCACTGTTTCTGTGCTGCAGTTTCTGCGCAGTCTCAGTTGTGGCAGTCATGAAAGAGTTGTGGTTCTATGGGAAAGTTTGCCAGTCCCTTATTTAAGGAAAATAGTTGATTTCCTCTTGATCCATTTTTATCGTTCTTGATACCTGTCTTTGTCTGCTCCAGGATCTGTCGATTTCTGTTTCCTTGATCCTAAAACATGGTCAGAGATCATAAAGCACTTCCCTTGAGTCTACATTACAGTCTTGTGAAAGGCAAAAATTCTGCACATTCACAGCAGTAGGAAAAATTCAGCCTTTTGATTTCTTGGGTGTATTGTAATTAACATGATAATATTTCTTAACTCAAAGTACCATATTGTGTTACGTAGTACTGCATAGTTGTGTTTGTATATATGTTTCCCCTGTTAGCTATTCATAAAGATTTCACAGCCACTAAGTAATTATTTCCTTTCCTAAAATCTGTCTTCCAATAAATGTGATTTAATTTGTAATTTAAGCTGTATGTATCTAAACTGTAGAATTCTTTAAAATCGCCTCAAGGATATCACAACTTCCACTGCAGTCATTTGCTTCTAAAGCAAAAACATTCTTGTAGAAACAGCTTTATAATTATTATTTATATTCCTAAATGACTTACTAAATCAGCCTTTGATTACTATTATCTGTGTGCTGCCATTATGCTGTGCCAAGAATTTCATCGTTCGCTGATTAGATCATTTGATTTTTATTTGTCTGTCATATTTCAGAAGATAGTTGGCTTGAATAGAGCTCCTAAGTGATATGAAGAATTGAAGATGTGCTATTTACTATAAGCATATTAACGAAACTGAAACTTTCATGTGGACTGAGTCTTGCAGATAAACAGCTCGTCTTGAAAAGGAGGTGGATTCCCATGACCTGACAAAGATTTTTGTCTGTGGCATTTGAATGGTGGGATTTTGCCTCAGTCTTTGATGCCAGGCACGCCCAAACAGTCTGTAACCCCCCCCGTCCTGTAATTGCAGGTGATCGCTATTCCCGAGTGGTGTTTACGTCAACAGAAGGAGAGAATTTATGGAATCTGAATGCAATTAAGTCAATGTGCAGTGTAGATAACTTGAGGGTAAGTGAAGATGGCATTTCGTTTGCTTAACTTGCAGATATTAAACGCGTATTTGAAACTTTGTTTTGCTGCCCGTTGCCATCTGGTAGCACGTAAAAGGACTTCACACTGTTCACATCCTTTCTGAATGGTCAGTCAGCATGCAGACAAAGTTAAACAACTTTCAATTTTAAAACAAATTGTACAAGGGAATTTATTTGGTTTTGCTACTAATTACTACCAGAATAGGTGGAAGAGTGTTGCAGGATGAACTGCCTTATCTTTTGCTGTGTGTTCCCTCTTAGAATATTATTCCATGGATTTTTGTTCTTGTTTCTCAGCAAATAATTGATCTTTTCTTGCTGCATCCTCATAGCACATGCAGTTTTCTCTAACACCCAGTTGGTCACTCAGCATTTTCTTTTTCTTTAGGTTGAAAGAGAATAGATTATCAGAAAGACATCAGAGGAACATGGATATAGTAGCTAGAAATATAGCCCAGCTAATCATGTGTTGATAGTGATACTTTCAGGATAATATTAATTTTCTCTTTAAAACTGAGAAAATTAAAGAAGACATTTTGGCCTTGTCTATCTGGCCCTGTTATTATTTTTCTTGGCTTTCTTTGTACTCAGTACCTTGTGTAGTCAAAATAACTATTGTAATAGCCAGCTTCTGAGCTAATGTAGTTTCTTTTCCATGGGTTAGAAGATAATTGAGTACTCTGATTAAAATCAGTGTCTGGTTTCAACTGATGGAAGTTAACTGACAAAGGTTAAAATAAAATAAGCATTCAGATGGTGTATTTATAAAATATAAGCTTGTCACTTGCTGGAATGAATTCCTTTGAGCTGCCGAGTAACCATAAATTTGTGTGAACTGGTGACTTTGCATGGAGATACAGCAATGTCACTTTCTTCTGTTAATAATGATCTGATTATTTCCAGTTTTTCTTTCTTCTCCCAAACAAAAAGAAACAGCTTCAAATTAACATTCAGCATGAAATAAATGTGGTATTTCATTGCTAGTTTTGTTCATTGTTGCCCTTCTAGACAACTGTATTAATATAGGAAATTCCCAAACTGTTTTCCCTAACAGCTTGCATTTGCTTGCTTAAAATGCTGAGCTGTAGTGAAAAATTCTGTAACAGATTTCCCTTGGCAATCTGCTCACAGGCATTTTGTCCTGGTTGGCCTCTGTTGCTGTAAGTGGTTTTTGTCCTCACATGCTCAGGAAATGTTCCTTATTTCCTCATCAGAGATTATTGCACCGGCAGGATGGCTCATGTGGTTATCCTTTATCTCTTTCGGTCAGAATGAGCCAGGTGAGCAAAGTGCAGTATTTAAACTAACCCGGCTCAGTTTGAGTGAACTGAACTAGGGGTAATCATATCGGCACTTCAATTAGGAGATACAGTGAAGAATAACCTTTTACAAGGGTAAAAATCGAGTTATCTCTGCATTTGACCATAGAAATTTAGTGACATAGACAGCTGGTGTAGGTAAATCCCAGGTTATAGATCATTGCAAAGCAATGAATAATAAAATACTTCTCTATAACAGAATAAAGAGTTAATTACCTTTGAATAACCATCTTTTTAATGGATGCTTTGTTCCTGAGGAATTTTGGGGGTTTTCCTCCGTATTTGTACACTTTGATAACGATGTATTTTTTCAAGTACATTTGAAATACATTATTTTCTGAGAAAGGATGAAAATACTTCAGAAAAAAAAAACCAAACACCCAAGCACCATGCTTCTTGTAGCCATAAAAATAGCTCTTACTTTGAAATAAGAACACTTCAGAAAATTAAGTGTTGGCTACTTCAGCTACACCCACAGTTATGTGCATATATATATATAGAGGGGATTGTTGCACGTCATGTTTCTGTGGATCTTTCCTGTAATTGACTTAAGAATGTAGTAATTGAACATCTCAGCTGAGCAAAATGACAGTGCATCATGATAGCAGTGTTGATTTTTAGCTAGTAAAAATAAATGGATATGGTTAAGTTTTGCACTTGGAGCTCTGTGTATGTAAATTTATAGTTGAAGATACTCAGGGATAAGAAAGGGCTGAATCTGTCATTAGGGTTTTTTTAATATGCTTGTTACTTACAAGTGCCATGTTTAAACAATTGTCACGCTTTCTAACAATTCCTAAGCACCTCTAACACTTTCCAAGCTCATGAATTGATCGTATGACTCTGAAGTGCTGTGATATGCCCCTCTTTTGAAGCCAGGCCTAGAGAGAATGCTAACTTGCACTGCAGCTATCAGAAGAAACTGATGGCTTGGGTGACACTCCAGTCTCTTCTGGCTATAGTTATGTTTGTTGTTAAATTCATGCCTGTGTAGGAGCCCTATTCTGTTGAAGTAAGTGGCAACACTTTCTGTATTCCAAGCCAGGAAGAGCAGAAGCTATTTTCTGGAAATATAAACTGTAGAATTTTAGCATTTTTCTGACGATAAACAGGATTTCAGCACCGACTAGTATTTGCTTCAGTATGAGCTAACAGTATATCCCACGTGTGTTAATTGTGTTCCCATCTGCTTGTAACTACTTTAACTATATGTTTTACTGACACTTAGGGGCTCCATCCTGCAGCTGCTCAGCATATGGTAGTCCTATAATCTTCATGGAAACTTTATATACCAAATAGCTATAGGAAGTGTTCTAATTTTTTACTACTTGGATGAGAAGTGCCCTTTTTTTCTCTACCTGTTAATTGTAGAATGTTTTCCCTATAAACTGTAAACAGTTATTTTATAAACTTCAAAGACTGTAAATGATCTCTGACTACTTCCCCAAACCCATGTTGTTTGTGATTCACACTGTGTGGATCCATTTGGGCAGAGCTGCCCGCAGATACAGCTTGTGCACAGGTTGCAGAGCTTAGTCCCCTTACTGGATCCAAAATAAATGAAAACGTTGCCAGTGGCAGGCCAAGTCTGGCAAAAGCAAAATGGCCTTTTCAGTTCCTTTGGATCATCAACAAAGCCCAGTGCTACAATATATTAGCATTTTACATAGTGTTTTAATGAGCTATACAGAGCTAAATTTTGTATTTCAATTTCTGATTTTCAGCTGCCAGCTCATGTTACTTTATCTTTGGCAACAGCTACTTTACTGATGAATGTGAATGTTTATGGCCTGCAGCAAGTGCTGGAGAACAGCATATAAACCTCATTGTCCCATCTTGAACTTGAATACCTAGAGAAGACAATACAGTCCTTTCCTCCCAATTTGCCTATTATATCCTCCTAGGATTAACCTGGAGATGTGCCATGAAAAATACAGATATGCTATTCCAGTGCTTCCTTTTATTTAGTAGGTTGTTCAGTTTTTCCTGAGTTTGCATGTGTTAGTGTTTTTATCTGGAAACAATCAAATGTGAATTATCCTGTGTTTTTGGAATGCCAGTTTGTTATTGTTCAGAAACCAGGTGACAAAATTCAAGTCCATATGAAAGCTTTTAGAACTGCCATGAGAATCCCCAAGTGCAGGTTTTTTGTCTGCATTATGAAGGATTGTGCAATTTTGCTAACAAAGAAACAACCCCAAGCAAACAAAAAAAACCTCCTAAAGTGGTATATTTTAAACCAGCTAAATTTAAAACACGCATAGGTAATGGTTTCAGGGCCCACTCCTGTAAGCTCTTAAGCACATGGCTTTATTAATGTAAGCGTATTAATATGTATTCAATCTATGTAATTTGATTAAGACTGAAATTTTACATACGTCTATTTGAAGGATTAATTCTGATTTGTCATGTATAGAAAGCCAAAAGTTCTGGCTTTTAAGATTTCTATTCCCTGTGCCCTATCAAGATTGAGTTTTCCCAGCTTGGGAAAACCTTCTTGACCTAACCTTGTTACTTTAGAGTTTTAGTTTGATTTTATAGATGCTTTCAGTTTTGCCTTATGAGTATTTACTGAAGTCATGCTCTACTGGCTTCAGCTGAATCTGGAATATTAAACTGTAAAAGAAGAGTATCCACATAAAGGATTAACACTAATTTAGCTAAGAAGAGTTGTTAACCAAAGTGTTAAAATTGCCATCGTTTCTGTAAAGCTCAGGTGGGAGTTCCTAGGCTTTGGGCAGTCCCCTGAGCTGACAACAAGCAGTTGTCCCCCGTGGCCCAGCTCTGTTCCCTGCCTGCGTTTGTCCCTCAGACTTCTCTGGCCTTGCTGCTGCTGCATCTTCCTCCACTTTGCTCCTGAGTCAACTCACGGGGCTTTGTCCCATGATGGATGCAGTATTCAGAGGCATGATCGTTGTCTTGGTGCATCAGGGATTGTTTTGGGGTGCCTAAAGTCAGATGAGGAAGCTGGTATAAAGTTGTCATATCTTGTCTTTCTGGATAGTAAATCCCTGACTCTCCTAGGAAGTTCAGTATATGATTCTAAGCAGAATGAAGCTTCATTGCTGTTTATTTTCAGATTTATAACGAGATAATAAAAGGGAATTAATAGTCTTCAATCTTGGGGAAAAAAAAACCAAGACCTCAGTGCATCTTCAAATGAAAGAATTACAATATTCCTAACGTTTCTGCCAATGTTATGTTGCTGCGACAGTAAGTGTACTGAGTTACTGCTGCTTTGGTCTGCTGCATGTAAGAGGATACTGATCAAAACCAATGTGTGTGGAGATAAGAATTTAAAACGATAACACAAAAGGACCATAAGGTGAATTTTCATCACTTTGGAATGTTTTATTTGCTTGGTGGGTGAATGTTTCTAATAATTCAGACTATTACTTTAAACTGGATTTTTTTGCCATGCCTGTCTTTATACAGATCAGATCCCACTCCCAGTTTGGTGATCTCTGCCAGAGAGCCACTGCTGCTTCGTGCTGTCCCAGCTGGACACTGGGCAACTATATTGCTATTCTAAATAACAGGTCATCGTGTCAAAAAATAGTAGAACGGGATGTCTCTCACACCCTAAAGCTGCTTCGCACATGTGCCAAATACTACTACAATGGAACCCTGGGGCCGGACTGCTGGGATATGAATGCCAAAAGGAAGGACCAACTCAAGTGTACAAACGTGCCTCGCAAATGTACCAAGTACAACGCTGTTTACCAGATCCTTCACTACCTAGTGGACAAGGATTTTCTAAGCCCAAAGACAGCTGACTATGTCTTACCAGCTTTAAAATACAGCATGCTCTTCTCTCCAACTGAGAAAGGGGAAAGCATGATGAGCATTTATCTAGATAACTTTGAGAACTGGAACGCTTCCGATGGTGTAACAACCGTCACAGGGATTGAATTTGGAATAAAACATAGGTTGTTTCAAGATTACCTATTAATGGATACTGTGTATCCTGCTATAGCCATTGTAATTGTTCTATTAGTTATGTGTGTATACACGAAGTCCATGTTTATTACGCTGATGACTATGTTTGCAATAATTAGTTCCTTGATTATTTCTTACTTTCTTTATCGGGTAGTATTTAATTTTGAGTTTTTCCCATTCATGAATCTCACAGCATTGATTATTCTTGTTGGGATTGGAGCAGATGATGCTTTTGTCTTATGTGACGTTTGGAACTACACAAAATTTGATAAACCTCATGCTGGAACCTCTGAGACGGTGAGCATCACATTGCAGCACGCTGCTCTTTCCATGTTTGTCACGAGTTTTACTACCGCTGCTGCCTTCTATGCTAATTATGTCAGCAATATCACAGCAATCAGGTGTTTTGGTGTTTATGCTGGCACTGCTATTTTGGTGAATTATGTTCTGATGGTTACATGGCTACCTGCTGTAGTTGTGTTACATGAACGATACCTGCTCAATATTTTCAGTTGCTTTAAGAAACCTCAGCAGAGGGTATATAACAACAAAAACTGCTGGACAGTGTTGTGCCAAATGTTCCACAAGATTATTTTTTCAGTTTCAGAAGCATCTAGAATATTTTTTGAGAAAGTTTTGCCGTGCATTGTTATCAGATTTCGATATATTTGGCTTTTCTGGTTCCTTGCCTTAACAATTGGTGGAGCATATATTGTGTGTGTGAATCCAAAGATGAAATTGCCATCACTGGAGCTCTCAGAGTTTCAGGTATTTAGGTCTTCTCACCCATTTGAACGATACGATGCAGAATACAAAAAGCTCTTTATGTTTGAACGTGTCCACCATGGAGAAGAGCTTCACATGCCAATAACAGTAATCTGGGGTGTCACCCCTGAGGATAATGGTGACCCTTTAAACCCTAAAAGTAAAGGAAAGCTGCAACTAGATAGCAGTTTTAATATTGCTAGCCCAGCTTCACAGGTTTGGATTTTGCGTTTCTGTCAGAAGTTAAGAAATCAAACGTTTTATTACCAGACTGAAGAACAAGACTTCACAAGCTGCTTCATCGAAACGTTTAAGCAGTGGATGGAAAACCAAGACTGCGATGAGCCATCTCTTTATCCGTGCTGCAGCCACTGGAGCTTTCCATACAAACAAGAAGTTTTTGAATTATGTATCAAGAGAGCTATAATGGAGCTAGAAAGAAGCACAGGGTACCACTTAGATAGTAAAACGCCAGGGCCTCGTTTTGACTTAAATGACACCATCAGGGCGGTGGTGTTGGAGTTCCAAAGCACCTACCTCTTCACCCTGGCATATGAGAAAATGCATCAGTTCTACAAGGAGGTGGACTCGTGGATTTCAAGTGAGCTTAGTTCTGCTCCAGAAGGCCTTAGCAATGGTTGGTTTGTGAGTAACCTCGAATTTTATGATCTTCAGGACAGTCTTTCTGATGGTACTCTGATTGCCATGGGCCTTTCAGTTGCTGTTGCATTTAGTGTAATGCTTCTTACAACTTGGAACGTAATCATAAGCCTTTATGCAATAGTTTCAATAGCTGGAACTATTTTTGTCACTGTAGGTTCTCTGGTTCTTCTCGGATGGGAGCTAAATGTGTTAGAATCTGTCACTATTTCGGTGGCTGTCGGCTTATCTGTAGACTTTGCTGTTCATTATGGAGTGGCTTATCGCTTAGCCCCTGACCCTGACCGAGAGGGAAAAGTGATTTTTTCTTTAAGCCGCATGGGTTCTGCTATTGCAATGGCTGCATTGACTACATTTGTAGCTGGAGCAATGATGATGCCCTCTACGGTGCTGGCGTACACGCAACTTGGCACTTTCATGATGCTTATAATGTGCATTAGTTGGGCTTTTGCAACGTTCTTCTTCCAGTGCATGTGCCGATGCCTTGGACCTCAGGGCACTTGTGGCCAGATCCCCTTACCAAAAAAACTGCGGTGTAATGCCTTCTCTCAGACCTTTTCAGGAGGCCAGGGAGGCAGAGGGCAAAATAAATCACATCCCATTAGCAAGTATCAGCTGGACTCCAGAAGTCAAAAGCCAGAAATGGAGCATGAGCACTATGAGCTTGAGCCTCTGGCATCACAAACTGGTATTTGTAACCCTGCAGAGAAAGTGGGCTATGAAGAAACTCATATCTGCTCTGAGCTTTTCAGCAGCAGGCCACAAAACACATGTATGCCTGTGCATTCAACCTATAACAGTGAAGTGAGCAAAAGCATAAAAAACGTTGCTAGTTCAGCTGTGCTACAGACATCTATTGACCAACACACCATATGCCCAATTTTCTCTCAAAACAGGCAGTGTAGCTGTCCCGATGCTTATAAGCAAGTAGCAGTGAAGTGGAGTCCACACTCATGCCAACAGTTAAGCGATGCCTTCTGTTACCAGTGTTCTCCTTCACAGGGAACTGTACAGATACAAAGCTCCATAGCTCCTATAAATGCTTTACAGCAGGCTGCTGAAGGTTATGTGCATCCAGTCCAGCATGTCCTCCACTGCAGTTGCCTTCAAGGAAGGCTCAAAAGAACAATGACACAGAGCTCTCTGCCTAAAAGCTTTTTCCTCCAGTCCATGCAACAGTTCCAGGCACATCAAAGAATAAACAGGACAGAGTCACAAGCTCATCCAAACCCAGAGGAGAACCTTAGAACTGTTCCAAAGGTGATGAGCTCCTCACAGTTTGTCTGCCACAAAGCAGGACCTCTGATAGTGCATTGCTCTGAGTGTGAGAACAGTGTATTAAATAACCAAAAGGGATTCTGTCAGCAGGCAGACAAGTGTGATGAAAAGGGTGGTACAGAAGCAAACGGGGTTGAAAGCAAGAAAGCCTCTCTGTCAAAGCAAAAAAAGAAAGCTGAGAGCAAGATAGATCAGTGTTCTTTGCAGAATGACCGGGTTTTGAAGGCTGACCAAAACGATAAAAACCATCTGCTGAACAGGTCAGTGAGAGAGGCTCGCTACGAGGGTTGCCGTGAAAATCCCCACTGCTGTAGCAAGGCTATCACAGTGAAGTGCAATTCTGTTGACTGTCAAATGCCAAACATCGAAGCCAATGTGCCTCCTATGTTAATGCGCCCAGAACTTTCCAATGAAAGTTTGTTAATAAAAACACTATAATAAATCTTTAATTTGGGAATCCCGTGTCTTTCTTTAGAAAAAGAAGTTTAAAACACCAAAAAGGCAAATCCTGAATAAATATGAATTAAGATTTGCGTTTTGGAATGAAACATGTATTTTATAGAACAGTAACATTTATACATTTCATAAAGCCATTACATGTAGTAAAACCTCATGTTGTCCTGAATGGTTTTTTTTTCTGTAACTCATAAGATGGATTCTGCTTAATTTAGTTTTTGACTTGGGGCCTTAGAGTTTGAGTTCTCCTTATAAACCATCTCAATAGATAAGGCATGACAAAGAAACTGTCCTGGAAAAGGGAGAGTTTCTTTTTCCCCAGGGCTTGTGAGATTGATAATGTTTGGGATGGGCTGAGATTGCCATGTTTTCAGAGTACATTATTTACCTTTATTCTGCTGCTGTCCTGGCAGGCTTATGTGTGCCTTGAACCAATAGCAGGACTGTGACTGTGTTCAGACAATCCTGATTGTCTGAAAGACCAGCTCTGCAGGGTAGCCTGTTTGGGGAATTGCTTTCAGGTATTTAGCCTAACAAAATCTAAAGAAAAGCTTTTGGATGTCAAGGGCACTTTTTGATCATCTCTGTATATAGTGCACTAAAACATTTTAAACTGCCCTTTCTGCCAGTTCCTGTGTAGTCTTTGCCGTTAAATACCAGAGAATATAGGTGGAAACATAGTAAGTTAACATTATTTACTTCTCAGTGATGACATGGAAAGTGTAATTCATGTGTATGACATGCGTATGCATATAAAATCAGGAGTTACAAAACTGGGCATTGCAGCACAGAACTTTTCCCCCACAAAGTATGGAAATCAGAAGTAAATCTGCTGTGGAAAAAGGCATAGTTAAACATGTTCTAGAGTTACTGTCAGTAGTATCAGATTAAGTCAACTCAAAAGCCTCAAATACATGAAAAATTGTGCTCTGAGTTTTCTCGCCCACAGACGTTCCAAGATGTAGTTAAAATCCTGAACTAAACCATGTAACCAAGACATTGGATTTCTGACATTGTGTTTGTGTAACTGCAGGGTTTAGTCAAATGACAGCTAGGGTTTGGTCGTGGGAACGCTTGCTGGTCTCATCATTCAGGGAGAGTGGATTTGAGAGCTGGAATTAATGTAATATGGCATAATTGCTATGCACCCTAATGACAAATCTCTCCTCATATAATCCTTTAGTTATGCTGATTATGTTGATTTGCAATACACAGATAACAGAGATAGATTTTATGGACTGATGTGGTATCATGTGTGCTATGAATCACTGGAGGAACAGCCTGCCTTTTCCTGTTGTAATGGCCATGTTGAAGGGACGTAGATTAGTATTGTAAAACAAACCATGTTAGTTTCCCTGGAAGTAGTGATGTTAGTGCTTTTATATTTCAGTGACTGGAATAGAGTAAGAAGTTGAAATCTATATAAAAGACTAAAATAGTTTTACATAGTTTGAGTAGCATTCTTTCTTAGATACAAAATAAAACTCACTAAGTTCTTTTAAAACTCGTAACTCAGAGCCAGTTTCTTTCTAAATGTTTGTAAATAATTCAAGGTTTTACTTTCAACACCATAGAGGCCATTAATTATAAAGAGCTAAGACTTGCAGTGCTAGCGATCCAAAGAAATTAAAAGGCATAAGAAATAAACCAGGCTGTTGCTGTTGTACAACTTTCTTCCTGACCACTGCACCTGCTTGAGCGCAGTTTCTGTGAGGGATGTGTGTAGCATGCTAAGCAATAAATCCTCCTGAAATAAAAGCAATGTTATGATGGTCTGGCTGCAGGTCAATTAAACTTTGCTAAAGCAATGTGTAATGCTTATGTAGTGCCTGGCACATCAGCTATCATTCACAGCTGTGCCTTTGAGACATGGGCCTTAGGGGAGGTCCCCAGACAACACATTTACAGAACATAGGACATTTTGAGCTGATGAGCTCAAAAGTGAGTTTTTTCTAAGCCAGTTTTCCATAACTGCATTTTGTGTAAGGAAGCCCCTTTCAACTGCTTAAATTAATAACTGATTTTATAATGCTGAGGTAAGTGATAGAGATTACTATTGTATTTTCATTATGATGTATATGTTCTTACAAGTTGATACAGTGGAAAAAATGGGGCAGATAAGGAGCTGTGATGTAATGTACTCCTAGAAAAGATTAAAATGAGCTAGTACTTGGCTAGTGAGCAGTACCGTTGGTGTATTTGCTCTTTGTGACTTTGCCATTGTTTCCCTGCTGACTGCTTTATTCTTTCCAAATCACTTAGCTGAACAAGGAGCCATTACTGAAGTAGTTAATACTTAGTACGTAGCACTGAGTGTGTGCCGCATCTATGTCAACTCATGCAGAGACTCTAATCCAAACCAATAGAGATGCTGGAGAGTGGAAGAGAAGAGCTGGGTCCAGTGACAGTTGAAGGCTGGTAAGGCTATGCATTACTCTGTACCCAGAAAACTCATGAGAGGAAAAAACCCAATTTAATGCTAGAAGGAAGTGTGGAGAGCTGGGATCCTGTTCCATTCCAGGAAGTTTTAACAAGGATCATTAGATCCTACTGAGGCACCTCTCCAAGACTTGCCGGTGATTGCCAAGTCCCAAGGGAAGCTGATGTGTCTAGAATACTCTTAATTTCCATTAACTGAGGTCCTCCCTTGCATTGGGCTCACATAGTGAATCTGGGAGTGTGTGCGTTTCTTGTGTAGTGCTAAGTGTAGTGCTTCTTTTGTAGGCTGTCCACCTGTGGTAAGGGCCATACCACTGGTGCTGGCTAGTGCTTCCTACATGAAGTGATACGGTCCTGGCTTTAAAAGATGCAGAGCTTTATTTCTATGGATAACCCATGCTGGGTTATTTACCAAATTGGGCAGGGTATTTGGTAACTGTTCTGACAGTGATAACCTGTAGCTTGGCACATGACAGACGAGCTTTCTGCCTTTTCAAGGTCTAGGGAAGACTTTACTGTGACTTATATGTGAAGTGAGCCTTTAAGGTGACACCCTTTTGATTATCCAGGGGAAGAAAGACTATGTAGGAAGACAGAGATCTGTTTGTGGCTCTGAAGTTGCTAGTATGTTTTCTTCAGGAATATAGTATACAAACCAGAATCTTCTGGGAGTGGGACTTGCATCTGAAACCAGCTCCTTCAAATTCGCCTCACCCAGGGAAAAAAAGTTATATTTAATGTATTAGATAACCTTGGCTGTCTGTATTGTCCTTAGAGCTTGTATTTTTCAGATTCCAATCACATAGTGTGGGTAATACAGTGATTAGTTTAACAAAAAAAGTACAATAACTTACAAAAAGTCTTTTAAAATATTACATTAAGCTCAGTATACAATCACTCTGAATGCTGGTACCTCATAAAAAGTATTGATGGTTGGGTAGGTATAGTAAATGTAAGAAGGTTTTTTAAGTTACTGTTTCATTGTGTGTTACAAGAAAATTAAAATCCATCTTTTTCCAATCACCTACAATCATTTTAATTTTATTTTTCTTTTTTTCACTGATGTAGGAGAAATCCTTTTAAATGTTTCTACACTTCTAATTTTGCCAGATGGAGCCCTGGCAGTCAGTCCAGGAGAGCTCTAAAAATACAGGTTGACAAACGACAAAAAGTTTAGCACTGTAAGAAATGTCAAACATCATCAAAATCGAATTTATTTTATTTATATAGAGAATGTTATACTGCTTAATATAGGGAGCAGATGGGTGATTCAGGGCAAAATCACACTGACTTCATTGAATTGGACCTTAAATTCTTTCCACATGCTGGCAAGCTATATTAAATTTTACTTCTGCTGTTAATATCTGAAGTGCCATTGCATCTAGCATTTGATTTGATTTATGATGGTACATTGGGATACCATCCTACTAAGTATTGCACAGCGTGACACAACACTGGCCTTTGCAAAGAAAACTCGGTCTACATAAGTAAGAGAGGCTGGAAGAAAGGCAATAACTTTTCTGAGTTCAGAAAAAATCTCCGCAGACCCCTCAATTTGGATCCAGTGTCACTATTGCAGAGCTGCCTTCACTTCAATGTTGTTACCCTTTGGCTCTTTATTCTATATGTTGTATCAGTCTGGCATCAGTTACCCTGCCTCCGTATCTCACCAGTTCACTCTGTCAGAATAAGGTCTCTAAGGTCTGGAGAGGCTGTAAAATAGATGGTGCACAGCTTAGAGAGGCTGCAGTTTTTAGGTCCTACCTTGCTATAACTTCTGAATACTAAGTAGTCTTACACACGAAAGACTCTTGGCTTTGCTGTTTCCCTTTACTTGGCAGCTTGTATTCTGAGTCTAAGGTCTCCACTTTAGAAGGTTGCATAGACTCAGGTGCTTCCTGGAGACACAGAATTTTGATTAATTCCCTAGAAGTATGAAAGGTAACATATCCAACTTGGGTTTGGATTCCATTTGTTTAGAGTTTGATAAATGTCACTTTACTCACAAATGGATAGGTGTATTTCCTAGGTTTAGTTCTCAAACCGTTAATTAAAACCGGTGCTGATTTGTTGTCTCTAAAAGCAGTAAGGATAACACTTGCTCTCTTGCTGGCTACAATGATGGTAGTGTTAGAAACTGAACTCTTCCAGCAATGAGTCTTTAGAGCAGATGGGTGGCTTTGCTTTGAGGCCTAAACAAACTTTCTTAAATCCTTGTAAAGCCTTAACCAAAACTGCCTGTAGATTTATCTCACTAGCAATTGTAGCACATTTCTCTGTGGCTTAGGAAAGGAGCAGATTATTCACAACTGACTCTTTAGTAAAGCTGACAATATTACAGTGCCCTGATCCTTGGAAAACAGTGTGACTAAAATATAAAATGATTAATGTCAGACTCTTACCTAAGCCATGTCTTCTACATACAATAATATTTTTAAAGTATTAGTCAATAGTAGGAAATGTCATAGTTTAAAGATGGATGATGTACTGAGATTATTAGTGAGTTTATGTACATTTGAAGTCATTTTTAGGTCAGATGAAAGACTCGTGAGGACAACTTGGTTTTGGATGACTGATGAGGTGTCTGCCCTAACCCAAGACTAGCACCAGGTCACTTGAAATCACCTTGTAACAGCAGTGCTCAGAACGTGACAGAGGAGCAACCAGGTACCTGTGGCATGGGGGGAACAAAGGACAGTAGCTGCATCAGCCACCTTTTCTCCCTTTCCCTCACTGGTGAAGTTCTTCATTTTGGAATAAAAACCACCTTCTGTGTGTTGCTCACTGTCCTGGGTTCAGCAGTAGCAGTCCTTTTTTCTCCTTCTTAGTAGCTGGTGCAGCTGTGTTTGACTTTCTGCCTGGGAACAGAACTGATAACAGCAATGTTTTTAGTTATTGCTCGAATGTTTTACTCTGACCAAGGACTTTGTGAGTCTCATGCTCTGTCAGGGAGGAGAGGAAGCTGGGAGGAAGCAGGGACAGGACACCTGACCCAAACTGACCAAAGAGGTATTCCATAACACAGCACATCATGCCCAGGATGTAACTGGGAGTCACTTGTAAGGGCTAGGGGACTGCAGGATTGGACTACGTATTGGTTGGTGCTCGGTCAGGCAGGGTGGGGGAGTTACCGTTCGGCAGGTGGTGAGCGGTTTTATTGCCTTCCCTTGTTATTTCCTTTGTCATTACTATTATTATTGGTGGTAGCAGTAGTGATTTGTGTTATACCTTAGTTTCTAAACTGTTCTTATCTCAACTTGTGGGAGTTACATTCTTTTGATTCTCATCAAAATGATGGGGGGGGGGGGGAAGGTGTGAAGGGGCAGAAAGGATTTGGGCATGAGTGAAAGGGCTGCGTGGTTCTGATTTAGAGCCTGGCCTTAAACCACGACAATGACATCTTGGCAACACAACTCATTCAGACTTATCAATGTCTTCTATGGCTGTTTTTAATTTAAGGAAAAGTACTTTTTTAAAAAATATTGATGTTAAATTACATAACATATAACATAACATAACATAACATAACATAACATAACATAACATGACAACATAACATAACATGACAACATAACATAACATAAAACATAACATAACATAACGTAACAAAAATGGACAGAGCCTTGGGCAACACAGTTTAGTGGGAGGTGCCCCTCCCATGGCGAGGGGGTTGGAACTAAATGGTCTTAAAGTCCTTTCCAACCCTAACTAGTCTATGCTTCTATAAAAAATCATCCAAAGGTTATTTTCTTCAATAAGGATTAAACTTCACTTCTCTGGTAAAACACAGAAAAATAAATTTTTATTAATGTTTTCACATCGTGAAACTATAAGGTTAGGCATATAAATTGAAGGAAAATTCTTAAAGATGTTCAGGCACTGAAAATCAAGTGAGGGAAATTCCTTTTTTATTCGTCAAAATACTCATGTTGTAGAAATTAAAAAATGCACTTCCCAATTAAGATTTTCTGGTGGTCTATCTTTACAATAATGTTACAATTAGTAAAATCCAATCTGGATATGTATTTCAGATGCATAATTATAATTACATGAAAAGATTTGAATTGCAATGTATGATGTGTTAAAATCTGTTGAATATGAAATTCATTCTTACTGAGATTTTTGCAACCATATATATATACCTACACACAAACAGTAATCAAGCAAGGTTTTGACAGCCCTAATCATCTTTTTTTCAATTTCTTATAGCTAACATATGGATTATTAGTCTTTGGGCATAAGAACACATATGCAATAGATAGCTGCTTTCCAAGATTTTTGATTCCACCCTCTTCTCACACAAAGAGCAACACTTTAGGCAATAACTTTAAAGTGTATACTTTATGAGGCAAAAGTCTAACTAACTGATTTAAATCCAGATTTATTTAATGCTTTCAGTTTTGAACAAGCTCTACAGAGAATTTTGAAATATAGAATGAAGATGAGTATTAAGCATTATCTCTTTTATGCCTGGCTCTCTGAAACAAGAGTGATAGGGACTGATTCCCACATATTTCACCAATAAAAATGCAAGAAACAATTATTTAATCGTTAAACTGATAAAGCCAGTAAAGCCTAAAGGACTAAATTCCTAGAAAGATTCAAGACAGTTTGACATATGGTGATCCAGACCTGGAAGAGGCTGAGTATTCTTAATTCATTGCACCAATGGGAAAAAAAGGCAGTCAAAGGTTTTAAACAAGTTATTGGTTGCAATCCCAAATGTTTTAAACAAGTTATTGGTTGCAATCCCACTTTGCTTTTAAACTTTTGCACTGTTCTTTTAAGAAGATTTAAAATATGTTGCTTTTTGTTGTTTGTTAAGTCTGGTTGGAGTTTTACACTCCATGAAGGCTAGCAAGAAGAGATGTGATGTATTTGCAGTGCTATGTACAAGGGTGAGATCATTATGATTTAAGAATTACTATATTCAAGAGTGAAGCTTCCATGTGAGTGGCCTGAAAGAAACCATGTTAGCATGAAAGAGGATTCGGAAAGAAAAAAAAAAAGTGTTTAAAAATGGGAACCCATGCAAATAATCCACAGGTTTATGCCCCAGGAAGAAAGGGTAAGAATGCCTGAAAGGATGTTATAGTACCATTTCTACAGTGATCGTTAACCAAGAATAAAATTATTGTTTTAAACTTAAGATTCTAAAATGGCAATTTTAAAATTACAATGTATTTCAATCTGTCATAATATGTTCATCAGCACAATAAGCTGAATTATTTATCTTTAGATACCCAGCTGTAATTGTTTGTTTACAACTAATTCTTGTGCCATGAAAATTTCTGATGAGAAAAGAAAATACATTTAAGGCTTATGGGTACTTTGATGTTCTGGGGTATATGAACATGTGTGAACACCGCAGACAAACAGGTTTTGCTGAAAGAAATGAAATGTGTCTTATGCCAGTGAAGGAAGCAGTGCAGGTGTCAAATATTGAATGCTTCTGACAAGTTGCCCTGAATGCCCTTATTAACTGGAATGTATATGAGTAAATTAACTGCTGGGTAGCTCAGCCTGTGTAGGTATAGATAATTCCATGTCCAGCCTGCCCAGACTGAGCTCACTAGAGACAACTTTAGCCTGCAGTCTTCATTACAGTAATGGAACAAGATGTTCAAACTAATAAGCTTTGTTTGCAACTACTTGTACAGGCATACTATGAAAAATTATGTGATTATGGTTATTATCTAACCATTTCAGAGGATCTAGAGACATAATTACCCTTAGCTGCTTCTTTTTCAGTCACTATCACTAAACTGACACCAAAGCAGCATTTATTGAGCCATCATCTAATGAACCAAGGGAAATGTCACTGGAATCAAAATTTTTCTGATTTCTGAAAGAGCAAAAATCTAGAGATGAATCAAAAACAGAAGTACGAAATACTTTAACATAAAATATGTCAGGTTTTGCCATAGGTGAAATTAGTTTACTCTTATGGATGTTTGATTAAAAATACTCACTTGAATTCCACATTTTTTTTCCTCCCCATAAGAATGTGTAGTCATTCAATATTTTCGTGTTAATACGCAAGATCAAAAAGTTCTAGTAAGAGAACGAAGCAATTAAGCTACCTTACAGGGAAATAAAATAGTATGGATCCCCCTGGTACATTAGACAAAAAAACGCTCTCCTTTAGCTTCCACTTCCAAGGGGGAAGAGCTGAAGGTCAGGGCATCTGAGAAATGTGAGATTTATAACCAGTGACCTGAGCAAAGCCACCTGGCTTAGTAAAAAGGGAAAAAAAAACCACTCTGAATTGTTCATTTGTTAAAAGACAGGGGAGAGTTTACGTGGGGATATAAATGTGTTCAAAAGTGTATTTTAAATTCTCCCCAGCCCTGAACACCCAGATGTGATGGTTTTGGTTGTCATGGTCAAAAAGCCCATTCCACAACTACACTGGGTAGTGAGCCAAAACGTTCCCCAGGACTGTTCAACCTGGGGAAGAGAAGGCTCAGGAGGGATCTTACCAATGTGTATAAATACATGATGGGAGAAATCAAGAAGGCAGAGGCAGATTCTTTTTGGTGATGTTCAGTGACAGGACAAGAAGCAATGGACACAAACTGAAATTCCAAGAATTTTACTTAAACAAAGACTACAAAAAAGTAGAATGAGGGTGGTCAAACGCTGGACCAGGTTTCTTGGGGAGGCTGTGAAGTCTCCATCCTTAGCGATATTCAAAATGTGACTTGGTGCAGTCCTGGACAACCTGCTCTAGTTGATGCTGCTTTGAGCAGGGCAGAAATGGGACCACATGATTCATGAAATCCCTTCTAATCTCAACTATTCTGTGATTTTGTAAGAAAAACCTTAAAGAGTGGGGTTGAATACAGAACCATAGAAGTGAACTTTTGAGCCCATATGTTTTAGAGTAAATAATAGAAAAAAAACAGACTACAGCTTTTTTTTTTTTTTCTCCCTCAGTCACCTAGCAAATCTACCTGAGCTTGTGGCTGTCTTCAGTTTTGAAACTCAGTACTGTATCCCTCATTTCATCATGTAATATCTTCGTTTTCTATCTATATACTTAGATTAAATATTTAGATTAAATATTCAAATAGAAGGAATTCAGTTAATGCATAGTGTAAGTTGGCATTAGCTGCCGATACACATATGTATTAATAATGAGGTATCAGAAGCTGGTAAGTTATTTATATTTTCATTTATTCTATATTGTTCATAACAAACACATGATATTAAAATGTCTTTATCTGACACCAAGACAGTAGAATATTCATTATCTGCAGGAGATGTTTTGTGAAAATACCATTTTGACTAAAATTGTATCAAAGAACCATTACATAAGGAGGCACTGGGATAGCTGGTAGTTTGCAAGTATGTGCAGTAGATTTATAAGGTCTAATACCTATCTGCTATACCAAAGTGAGAGAGGGTTAAACATGAATAGCCTGCTGCTGAAGAAGACCTTTGCTTCCAATATTCTGTAGGGTAATCCTGTTTGCACCTCCTTTCCCTCCCAAAAAGCAAAATAAGAACTCTGACATGCCAGGAAACTGAGAAAAACTTGGAGTAGCAATAGTGTATGCACCTGTGGCACAAAACGTTATGCATGTTGGTCTTGGGTAAAGGTAGTCAACCTAATGTAAGGTAGCAGTTTCTGCCTTGAGTGCAAAAGTTATTGATTGAGATGACATGATAGAAGATTCTGGAATAAGTCTTCTGTAAGTAGATGACCATGTGTTGCCATGGAAAAGCTGATGTAAAACAGTAGAATCCAAATGTGAAAGACATTGATTGGTGTGTACCTAAGATTATATTATTATGTATGGTATATGTAAAATCTCCATTGGCATGAACAAAAACTGGCTATATTGCTCACATAACTATCAATCTTGCAGGTCATCCAAAATGACTATAAAGAGTTGCTTTTTCTTAATCATGGAAATTTATGTTTTGTACACAGAATATACAGATATTATTTGATGAGCCATTTAAAAATTATTTTGCAAAAGTGATTGATCCTTCCACAAAATCTTGGCTAGCATAAGGAGAATTCCACCTGGCTTGAGGTTAGACCTAAGATCTGTATTATACTTTCAGTTCATATCAGAGGAAGAGGATCATTTAGATTCAGGTTAAAAACATGAACTCACCATTGACTGTAAAATATAGAAATCTACTAACAACCTTCTTTTAAAATATCTGAGGAACTTCTAAGGTAAGGATTCAGAGCTGTAAGCTTGTTGCGTTAGAACACTTGAGATGTCTTTATCTTTGTGATATAAATCTCTGGTACATGTTCTTCAAGAATCATTTACTCTTAACCCTTCATAGAGAGACCTTTCTGTTGAAAACACTCCATGAACATTTGGTCATTAGCTATGCTTCTATTTTTTGCATCCTAAAGCCAGGAATGATTAAGTCATTTAAATTAAATGCTGTATTTGGCACTATCATTTCAGTATTGAGCCTAATAATCTATATTTGATATATTATTTTCCCTAAAGCACTGAATCTATGAAAACATATGCTGTTTCTTTCACTAATGAATAATCAGTCATAATAGCAATAATCATAATAACAATAATAATACCTTTTACTTTTCTATTTTGTGTTTAAATTTTAAAATCAACATTTTGATTTTTGTTATAATTTTATCTACTGGCATAAGACACTGTCACTCTCTGGAATAATGTTTTGTAATGTTATTTAGAACCTGTAACCAAATCATTCTATGCACTTTTTTTAAGCTTTAAGTATGACATTTTAGCTGAACTTCCAAGAATTATTATATATCCTTTCACTAATCTGTTTTCTTTCCAATAAGTTTTCTTAGTATTCCATTATTAATAATAAATACAGAATCACAGGATGTTTGGGGCTGGAAAGGACCTCTGAAGATCATCTAGCCTATCCCTCCCTGCTGAAGCAATTTTACCTAGAGCAGCTTGCACAGGATTACATCCAGTAAGGTTTTGAGTACCTCCAAGGAAGGAGACTCTACAACCAGCCAAACTCTCTTGCTGAGGGATGAAGACTGGTAGGTGCAGTATAATTCAGTCAGTAAAAACTGGTTCACTAAAATGAGTTGCTAGATGATTCTGTGACTTATTACCTCAATATCCTCTCAAATTGACTTTTTTTTTTTTTTTTTTTTAAATAAACAAAACAAGTTTTGGACTTTCTGATGTGGTAGCATTTAATACTAGTTCATCTGGAATAGCATTTATTCATAGGAAAAACTAAACCAATCAAAATATATAGACACATGGTGATAGTAGGATGGCTGTTCTTCTGGTTTATTCCTCAAGCATTATGCAAGGAATCTAATGTTCTTTGCATTGCACACAGTACCATGATCTGTATTAAGTATCAGAAATTCAGAGGGGTAAAATTAACCTTAAGGCCTTTTCAAAATAGATCTTTGTTGTGATGCCCAACCAGACTCTTGATACAATGCGTGCATAGTTCGCTAAAAATTGTTTAACCTTTTGAATATTTTTTATTATTCAAGTGAAAAAAAACATTGTATCATGTTCTGTGTTAGAAAACGGTGTGAAGGCTTTGTAGATTTAAAATCTGTCAGGCAAATTCATTGTTTGCTTGGATTTAACTCAATAATATGCACAATTCCAATGTTTATGGTGTTGAGTAATTTATGTTATGAGTAGTTTGGGTTTATCACTGAAACTATCAGCAGACATTTTTTTCTGGTCTCAGTACCTGATAATTTAATGCAAATCTCATCCAGAAGGATAACACAAAATCTGAGGCAAACGCTACTGTCACCTTTCCAGTAGAAAATTGTTGGATTCTGTTTAAAAGGATAAATGTAGTTCATATTTATGAAATGTTACAGTTGTTTCATCACTCCAATTCCTAATAATTCCCTGTTTATTTTTGCACAAGGCAAAATGTAGAAAAGAGAGACAGATTTTGTCAGCCTAGGTTCTTTCTATCTCCAGTACCTTATTCTAGCACATTCACCAGGAATCCTTGAATATTTGCGCCCTAATATGATGCTTTGAATTCTTCCAGTTTAAGCCATGCTGGTCATCTGTCTTTATCCCTACTATGCAAACACACAAAAGACCAATTTTTGCCATGACTGGAGATCTGAGAACATAAAAATGACACATCTTAGGTGAACTAAAGGTGGGAAGCCCAGGGAAGAAGCTGGAACCTGGGATCTGAACTAGCTTAATTGTAGGTGTCTACTTCCAGAGGAGGAGTTGAGATGAAGGGTCTTGGAAACTACTGAAAAGCAGCTCCTAAATAATTGATTTTTAAGCAGTTGCTTGCACAGGTGTGGGAAAGAAACTCTGAAAAGGGGAGAAAAGGCTTCTTTGTAGAAGATGAACAAAAAAGATGTAGGAATGGTCCTGGGAATTAATAAGAAAAACTTGAGTAACTGGCTTCACGGGTGTCCACTGTTAATGCTGAAAGTAGAGAGTGAGTTGAGTTTCTTCTATTTGGCTCCTAAAGTGATTATCAAAGACCAGAAGAGCTGTTGAGATGCAGAGGTGCAAGATTGGTGCAGACTTGCTCACAGTCCCCAGGCCACAAAGCCCTGGAGATGGGAGAAAAAACAGCTATATCCATTTTCTCAAGGAGATAGACCAGTGTGGTGAACCTTTCCATATTCACCTCAAACCTGAAATAAGCTTGGCTTGAAAAAAGCTTTCAGTCAGAGCTTGAAACAAGCACCTTATAACATCTCATAGTGTGAAAATTCTCTTTAAAGTGTTTCCTATTCTCTTTGTGCCCTTTGATACACAAGGATTAAGCCTAAAGGCAGCTTTCTTTGAAAGCAAGAGGGAACAAAATCAAAATACTCAAGCAACAATAGTATCTTTTGAAGGAGCCTTGAGAAAAAAGGCTTGAGGGTATTGGTCGATAAGAAGCTAAACATGAGCTGGCAGTATGCGCTTGCAGTCCAGAAAGCCAACTGTATCCTGGACTGCGTCAAAAGGAGTGTGACCAGCAGGTTAAGGGAGGTGATTCTTCTCTACTCCATCCTCGTGAGAAGCCACCTGGGGTACTGCATTTAGCTTTGGAGCACCCAACAGGAGAGGGATGTGGGCCTGCTTGAGTGAGTCCAGAGGAGGGCCACAAAGATGCTCCAAGGGCTGGAGCACCTTTCTTACAGGCTGAAAGAGTTGGGCTTGTTGAACCTGGAGAAAAATGACTCTGGGGAGACCTTAGAGCAGCCTTCCAGGACACAAAAGGAGCTTACAAGAAATCTGAAGAGAGACTTTTTACATGGGCATGTAGTGACAGGACAAAGGGACAATAATGGCTTTAAACTGAAAGCAGGTATATTTAGATTAGATATAAAGAAGAAATTCTTTATTGAGAGTATGATGAGACACTGGAACAGGTTGCCCAGAGAAGCTGTGGATGCCCCATCCCTGGAAGTGTTCAAGGTTGTTTTAGATGAGACTTTGATCAACCTGTTTTAGTTGAAGGTGTCCCTGCCCATGGTAAAGGGATTGGAACTACTGCATATTTAATGCCCAACCCAAACCAGTCTGTGATTCTATGATATGTTCAGTTTTGACATCTTTTTTGCTCGTATGTTTTGACCTTTACTAAATTTCTTTAGGCTGCAGGTGCATCTAGAAAAAGTGAATATGTACTGATTTTTTTTTTGTTTGTTTTAGCTTTGCATAGGACATTATTTACTGAAAAAGGATCATTTTCATTTTGGTCACCCTGACTTAGGCTGTCACAGCCATGAGGACAGTGGAAAAGAGCAGAAACTGTGAGATAACTCTTAATCTCATACTTTCTCCCTAGTCGAGGCAAGTTCATGGTGAAGTGGCAGAAAGAAGGAGCATGGGGAGATACCTTTGCTGGCTGCTTCTTTATAATTAGTCTATTTAGTATATGTATCTGAAGCACTATTAACAGAATCCTATGCAATTCTAATTGCATCTATCTTGTTTAAACCCTTGGATCATGTTGTCCCTCTGTCAGCAAGTATTAGTATTGGGATTAGTATTATCTGTCTGGCAACAAAGGAATTAATTTTCCTCATAGAAGTCCATATAATGCTGTGCTTTCCATTTGTACCTAGGAAAGCGTTGATTTGAAACATGTTAGTGTTTTGGTTGCTGCCAAGCAGTGATTCCACAGTGTCAAAGCTTTCTTTCTAACTGCTTTCCACTAAAAGACCAGTACTCTGGTGGTGGGCCAAAGGTTAGGAGGGGACACAGCCAGCACAGCTAACACAAACTGACACAGGGGATATTCCATACCATATGATGTTTTGCTCAGCAATGAAAGTTGAAGGAAAAGAAGAGGATGCATGTATTTTCTTGGTTATAGTGTTTGTCTTCCCAAGCAAGTGGACACTATGTGCATGATACATGTAGTGAGGCCCAGCTTTCCTGGAAATAGCTGGATGTCTGCCTGCTGACGGGAAATCATGAATAAATTATTTTTTTTTCTCTTTGCTTCTGTATGCAGCTTTTGTTTTTCTAATTAAGTTGCTTTTATCTCAACACAAGCTTTTCCATCTTATTTTCTCCCTCTGTACTGTTGAGAAAGGGAGTGAGAGAGCAGCTGGGTCTGGCAGCCAACCGAAGGCAGCCTTTTGTACAGTCTTTAAAACTGTGCTTCTCTGATCAATAGGTAAATAAAGATTCACTTCTGCTGCTGCCCTGTGCAACACTTCTCTAAATTCTGATTATTTCTGTCATTTGAATGGTGCAACTTTATAGTAGTATTTTTCTTTGATAGTATACCAAGGACAATATTAGGTTCTATCAACATGCAACTGTTTCCAACTCTGATAATGTATGTGGCTTTTTGTCATACCATGCTTCCGTGAGTATGTCTTCCACATATTCTTGCAGCCTCAGTTTCTTAAATCAGTCTAGTCTTGACTCAGATCATGCATACACTGTAAAACTTTGTGTTGTGCTTTAGTCTGCCCTGAGATGATATTTTTTTTTCTTTTGTGATTTCACAGTGAATCTTTTGAAGATTTCTAAATTAGGAAATATAGTATATATTGTTGTGATTTAAGCCCAGCCAGTAACTCAGAACCACGCAGTCGCTCTCTCACTTCCCTCATCCCTCCACTCTTCCTCCCCTCCCCGGGTCCTGGAGGGATGGGGAGGACAATCGAAAGAATGTAAGTCCCACAGGTTGAGATAAGAACAGTCTAGTAGTTAAGGTATAATGCAAACCACTGCTGCTACCACCAATAGTAATAATGATAAGGGAAATAACATGGGAAGAGAATACAACTGCTTACCACTCGCTGACTAATACCCAGCCCAACCGAGCAGTGAACTAGCCCTTTCAGGTAACTGCCCCCAGTTTATATACTGGGCATGACGTGCTGTGGTAATGGAATACCTCTTTGGCTAGTTTGGGTCAGGTGTCCTGTCTTTGCTTCCTCCTGGCTTCCCCTCTTCCCTGGCAGAGTGTGAAACTCAGAAAGCCCTTGGTCAGAGTAAACATTACTGAGCAATAACTAAAACCATCAGTGTTATCAGCGCTGTTCCCAGGCTGAAAGTCAAAAACACAGCACTGCACTAGCTACTATGAAGGAGAAAAAATGACTGCTACTGCTGAACCCGGGACATATATATATCTAAAACTGTATAGAGTCAGATACATTCCTCTGCAAAGCATATATTTGTTTATGTCATTGATAACGTCCACTTTCTCCTTTATGATTGTAATTTAAAGTCACAAAAGTATATTGATGTTTCTTGCTAATGAATCCTCTTTTCCATCATGTCTCTAGTGCAGTATTTCTGCCTTGAATGTTGGCAAAAAATGGAGGAGCTGACATCTTAATTCAAGTTCTGCAGTGGAAAAGAATAGTGGAAATGCTGAATATATTTAGTCCACGTATAGAACTGCCAAGTATAAGAATGCTTACACTAAAACAAATAATATATGTTCTTGAAGTCACTTGCGGATGGCTGTTCGCTTTGCTCTTCTATGTTGCAATTATATCCTGCTGAGTGCAGGAAAAGTTAGCCAACTCTCAGCCCCCCTAGAACAAAACTCAGCATGTTGCCATTTTTCTTCTCTACCAACATGTCATTGTCAGCTCAATTTCCTGCTTGGTTCTGGGAATTTTTTCTATTTCATCTGATTTCTTGCATCATCCAGAGACAAACTTCAGTTACTTCCTTTCTTATCTTTTGCACAGAATAGGACTGTGGTCTGTTTTCTGAACTTTCATGGTGCCTGCAGGGATATGAGCAAAAGTAAATGAGGTATTAACATTTTTCTCTAGATATTCCCTCCAGTACATTGATTTTATGCAACTGTGCAAGCTTATAATAGAAGCAGATAGAATGCTTATTGCTCTATGAACTGTCTTCCAGTGTGGCTGCTGGCAGTGTGGGTGCCTTGTGGCTTGGGACAAGAAAATTGTGAAATATGGGAAAGTGATTGTTGTGTATGTGTTATAGGATGTGTTACAGAAGTATTTTGAAGGTGAAAAGAAAACCCATTGGGGTTTTCTTTGATTGTTTGTTGGATGTGGTTGTGTTTGTTTCTCTGGTTGGTTGGAGGTTTTTTTTTTTTGTTTGTTTTGTTTTGTTTTGTTTTGTTTTGTTTTGGTATTATTTTCTTATGCTAGTCAGAGCTTGATTTACAGTAATACAAGTAAATACAGGTACCTCCCTGGTACCTGGATTTCATAATGCTTTTTTACTGATGTTAATTAGTCAGCAAATGTGATAACTATTTTGGTATTTGATCTTGAAATAAAAAGTGTCAGAGAAATGCTAATCTTTTCCTCAATGGCATTATTGTCGACTTCGTCAGGGACTGTAGTGGTAGGACAAGGGGTAATGGGATCAAACTTAAACAAGGGAAGTTCAGGTTAGATATAAGCAAGAAGTTCTTTACTGTAAGAGTGGTGAGGTGCTGGAAAAAGTTGCCCAAAGAAGTGGTAAATGCTCTATTCTTGTCAGCATTCGAGGCCAAGTTGGACAGAGCCTTGGGTGGCATATTTAGTGTGAGGTGTCCCTGCCCATTGCAGGGGTGTTGGAACCAGATGATCTTAAGTTCCCTTCAACCCAAACTATTGTACAATTCTATGATATCTTTAAGGTGTCACTACTTCCTAAACAGGGAGACGTGAGTTTGACCTTGCAATCACTGCAAAATGCATTAACTTTATGCTAAACGCTTGTTATTGATCTCCAGCTGAGTCCTCACATTATTAAAGTCTGCAGGTGCTTAAGTATGTTCAGGACTAGGGTTGATTTCCTTCCTTCTAATTCCTTTAGGAATAGACCTCTCCTTCCAGGTTTCTTCAGGTTTGGAATATTGCTATAAAGGGGCGTGTTTGCTGTCAAATGCTGTTACTAGTCACACTAACATATATTTAAAGAATAATGCAGGTAAATATTAATAGTATCAGAAGCATATGCAGAATCACTGGGTAAGTGCAACGGGGAAGTATCTGTTCAAATTTTCAGCATTTTGTTAACATGAAAATTAAAGAAGGTGAATAACTGCAAGGAATGTATGAAATTTTCTAACAGTACTAAAAATCTGCAGTTCTTTGTAAGTCAGCGGAGAAATTGAAAGGTTATTTGTGCTTTTACGTAAACTGTCAATTTAGACAAATACCCCAAATGAATGACATACATAATCTGTCTCTACAGTAAGCTTGTAACTGTAGAGCTGTTTGAATGTAACTATTTAATATACTGTGAATATTTCTCTAGGCTTAATACTGAAAACAATAAATGAAAATATTTATTTGTTTAGAGCATAGTCCAGTTAGGACAGAAAGAGTATCATAACTCAAAATAATGGCTACTTGAGCAATAAAAAATTTTGTTTGGTTATTCTTCTAACATGTTAGAAGGAAACAGATGCATGAGATTTAAATGTTAAGCAGATGAGCATTTTAGAACATAGAATACTTGCCAGTAAATGTTAATCTCCTCAAAAGTTCAATGCCAAAAAATGCTGTTTGTATTTACATCACTAGAAGAAAGCATTTTGCAAATCGAAATTTTAGATTAGTTTAATTTTTTCTCTCTAATCTTCTCTTCGAACTAACATAACTGCATAATTTTGCTGAAGAAAACTTCATCAGTGTCTGTTCTACTGTGAGCCCTGGCATCGATTCTAAGTAACCTAATTATGGCTTTTACTACAGAATTTTCATCTGAAAGCTCTATTTTAGACATTGTTTTGTAACTCTAAAATAAAATAAAAAATAATGCAGGCTTCAAAATTAGGACAATGATTGTTTGACTCTTGGCTATAGTGAGACACAAAACTCCGTAAGACACAAAGAGAGGGATAGACTTTTTAATTGGGTACTCAAGGTAAGAGGTAGTAGAAAGCAGGAAACTTCAAGTGGCCAACTATTGTTATTCAGTTATTGGTATTCAGACCCTTGAGACCTTCAACCTCTGAACTTACAAAATTCAAAAGGTTTGCAAACACTTTTAGTAAAGTGATATGAGAAGACTGAACCATTTGCCAGTGGGTAGACAACTAACCTACACTGTGGGGATCACATTTCTTTGCCTGAAGATCCTTTCAGACAATGTTTCTTCTCCTGACATTTTGAAATCTTAATATGACTCCAGTGGGGTTTGTTT
>JBCJKH010049431.1:2015-12798 GCA_039877255.1 Loriculus beryllinus
CTGCCCAGCTCCAGGCAGTGACCACGAAGTCAGTGTATCCACCGGACAGGCAGGGAACGCTGGTTGTTAACAGTCCTAATGGGCTTGCTTAAAGCAGCAGGGATTATAGTCCCTTCTCATGCCCAAGGAACATCAGCTATGTTCCCATCACTCCTGGCAGGAAGCTGTCCCATCAGATCTTAAAAAGGGGTTTCCTTTCTTAACTTTCTCAGACAACGGTTCTGACTTTCACCCATAGAAACCTTCCTTAATGCTGCTCAGGAGCATGTTCTCTTGCCATTTAAACTTGTTACATGCTCTCCCCACACTGAACATGGAGAAGAGGTGATTCCTTGCTCCTCTGAAGCTGCCTTTTCCATATTTAAAGACTTTTGTCCCTTATGTTGTTTTTCTTCTTCAGGCTAAATAGCCATTTATGTTTTCTCAGAGCCAACCTCCCTCGAGTCTCTGGTTATTCCTTCCTCTAATCTCTTGACAATTGGTCAGAAATGTGAAGCTGAAATCCAGAAGTACGTGAGCTATGACCACATCCGTACCATGTATAGCAGGAGACTTTTTCATGTAACATGCAGGTTTGACCTTTGTCCCTGTATGCCAGTCAACTTTTACAGTAACCTTAGGTTGCAGATCAGACAGAATATGAGTCAAAAATTAGCAAATTATTCCATTTTGCAATACTTGTATGTGTATTTATATAGCTATTTTCTCCTAAATATAAATCGTTGTATTTGTTCCTGAACTTTACTTTTTATATAAAGGTGTCAAGAACATTTTGAACTCAAAATCTTGCATTCAGCAGAGTGGCTGGTGATTGTTTTGTCCCATTATCCCTTTTGGTGTTACCTGCAAATTTAATTTGAATACCCTGTCCAGTCATCTAGAACAGTAAAGAAAATATTAAATATTACCAGACTTCAGAGAGACTACTCAGGTTATTCTTTCATTTTGGCAGTGGCTCATGAATAACTACAGTTTGATTATAGTTTTACAGCTATCTTTGCTCTCACCCTCTTGTGGCTCCCCTAGTTTGATGATGAACATGCCTTTCAAAACACTACTAGAAACCAATATATGACATCTTTTGCTTCCCTTCTATCACAGTGTTTCCATGTCACATAAGGCAATTAGATTTGGTAAAAGAAAGACTTGTCAGACTAATCCATGTTTCCTTTTTCATTCCTTTTTTACAAAAATTCTGGGTGCTTAAGCGTAGTTGGCTTGATTTCTTTCACTACAATTTTTCTGAAATTGAAACTAAGATGACACTTTTGCAAATCCCTGGCTCTTTTTATAGCTTTCTTCTTTCAGAAATATGGGCATTGCATTTTCTTTCTTTACATGCCTGGCATTCACCCCCCTTCTGCAAATTGATGATAATTACTGGTGACTTGTGAGATTCCCACCAGCCATCTTTGGAAGCAGACCAAGGGTGAAGTTCATCATACTAAGCAGATATTAAATACCATACTTTAACCATTTTACTCGACTGCGAGCTGAAGTCTTGCCTCTTCATCTAGTGTGTCTAGTATGTATACTGCAGTCAGCTCAGGAATTAAAGATTTTTTTTTTTTTAATCCATCATATTCATTTTAAATGTAATTTTAAGAAAGAAAAAGAAATCAGTCACATCTAGTGTTTTATAATGATGAAGAAAAAGCAAACAAAATAAGAGATGGATACGGCATCATCACCTTGAAACATAAAAAAATGTAATGACAGACAGTTTTGTCTTTCATTGTGCATCCTGTTCAATACACAGAGATCAGACTCACTCCACTGAAAAGAAAGAGGTGCTACTGAAGGAGGCATGTCTCCCTGTTCACAGTATGATGCAAGCACTCTTACTGTGCAGATAAGCTGTTTGGTTGTCAGCCTCAGTAACGCTGCCTTTTTTATATTTTTAAAATATTCATTGGCCCTTTTTATTGTTAATAATTCAAAATCTGATTTTAAGTCTTCTCCCTGTTCCAGCTGCAGCTACTTATCACTGGAAAGCTCAAGTATATTTCTGCCCTGGGTTTATCTCCTTGACAAATTTCAATAGCTAACTACAGCTACTAGAGAACAGTTCAGAAAAATGGTTTAGAGCAGTAAAACTGTATTAAAAAATAGGTTACCTTTGCATAAAACCTATATATATTAAGGCAAAGGCCATGCATGAACAAATACCAGACTAAAAGGAAGCTGTAGTTATAATAGGCAACTTTAGCTCTTGTGACAGCATTTAACTACATCATAATACTTTAAAATTCTTTTCAGCACTATGGCCCCAAAGATCTAAACAAATGCTCATTTAAGCAGTCTACTTGCTCCAAAAAGGTTTTCTGTAACTGTTGTTTAAAAACTATAGAGAAGAATGCTAGAGGGATGCAATCACACAGGAAAAGTGTGTCTGAGCTTGCTGACTATTATAAATACATCACTGTACTTTTTATTACTCTTTCCATACACACCTTAGGGATAGATCCACCAGAACTTTGAAAACTATCTGAACACCCTTACAGAATATTAATTTCATCTTCCACTGAGCATGGATGATGCATATGATCACATCAAGCCCAGAAGAACAAATGGACTCAGAATTATGAACTGAAGCAGGGTGTAACATGTGATGTCCATGCAATAATCCTCACTATATCTGAGATGGATTCCCACCCGCTAAAAAAGTGTTAGAGCCACCACTGCATTCAGCCATAGGCTATCCTTAAAAGCTACCATTGTTTTCTTAAAAACATTAAAAAAATTAATCAAAATATGCCTCCCCCCACCGAAATCGTAAGGTTTTGCACTGAAGTAGTAACCAGCAGTCTCAACAAGGTTAGTTGCCTTTGTGTGAGGTTCTACATCTATGTCTGTACATATACATACTTGCACACATACACATATAATTATGTGCACATATGCACAGTTGTCTCAGTTCTCAAATGCAGTGACACAGAAAGCCACACTGCAGAAGAGGGCACACAGAGGTGAAATCACCTACCTGTGAGTACAGAGCAGGTGGGTACCAGAAATAGAAGTACAACTCCATCTGTAGATTTTGTTTGGGTGCTCCAGAGTTTACTATATCACTTTTGCCTTCAGGACATGGCTGAAGTTTGCCATATGCGCACCCATACTTTTGTTTGATAGAAAGTAGTATTAGTATAGAAAGATGGGAAGATAAAGAGGGCTGGTGTAGATCTACCTCTTATCCACACTTGGAATCTGGAAGTGACTAGGGATATGCACAAACTGAGGGGCCAATGAGCCCTCCCATGTCCACCAATTTTCCTTTTCTAAAGTTTCCCCCATCTTTACAGAGCCTGTCCCATTTTGTGCCAGAAGATGTCCTTATGTCTTTGCTGTTGTCTGCATTAGCATGCCAGGATATATCAGATAAAGAAAGGCAGCAAATTTCTTACTTCTTATTGTGCTTTAAATATGTCAACAAATTCAGCACTATTGAGACATAGCTGGGACATACCCACTACCAACCCTACCATACCTAGAAACACAAATGGTATTCAGGGGTGAATGCATGAGATATGTGTCCCCAAAGTCTTAGCAGACAAAAGAATAGGTTAAAGCTGGATTTGGTTACCCTTCTATCCCTATCCTTCCTGCCACCATAAATCTGTTTTGTAGACAAAGAGGAGAAAATAAAATATCTGCAGAGTTATTACCAAGAGAGAATACGGCCCACAACTTTGTCAGCTGTCAAAGTAATGATCCCATTTTCTATGAAAACAAGCTTGTTACTGTCTATTTGGTACAAGAATAGTATGTGTGTTCCAGGGGGAAAAAAGGGAAGCCAAGAAAGGTTACAGGCCCAGCACTAAAGGAAAGCACATTTGCACATAATACACTGGAGACATTCAAGAACAGTTCATTTTGATGTAGTGACAGGTCCTGTAATGTTGCCAAGGACACTGTAAGTTGTTGGTCTCCTAGGCTGGAGCTGACATAGAGCAGTATTTCTCATAAGTAAATAACTTCATTGTGTAGCACAGGAAAAAAGAACCCAAAACATTCATAAAGCCACCAGTAAATGTAGGGTAGACATTGATGTTTTGTAAGTCTTCTAAGCAAGATGGGAAACTTAAAAATAGGCCTTTACTTTGCACCTCCCTCACATGCACCTTTATTTTTTTTTTCTCTCTCTGCTGGTCATGTAGTCATTTCAATCTGCTCAAAGGAGCCTTCAGAGAGTTCACAGGTATTTCTTTTTCCGTCCTTTACAGAGTGCTAATAGGCAATGTTATAAAAACAGAACTAAGAAATCTCCACTACTTTGAGTTCAAAAGCTGTATTAAAATATATAGCTGTGAAGGACTGGGGAAATAGCTCAAAATAAGGTATGTTCCAAGCTCTCAAATACTTTCTGTGTGGAGCTTTGCACTGAAACCTACATTTGCTGCTATATCTTAAAGTTACTTCAGCTATTTTGGCACCACTAGATTGATGAGTCAGTTATATGTAATAGCTATGATTAGTAGAATACTGATTTTTAAAAGCTGCTCTAAAATTCAGTAAGAGTTTTCAATCAAATCTTTGTTTTGTTTTGGTTTTTTGGTTTTTTTTTTTGAGAAAATATACCTCTGTATACAGCTCAGCTATTTGGCTTGCATAATGAAGAAAATGAAAATATTTGTCCAACTTAAATATCTCTATATTTCAACTTGCAACTATTCTATGAGTAATAAGTATGAACACCATAAAGAAAAGCACAAGACTGAGAAATGAGCCTCTTCTACACAGATGCAAACTGGGGGCAATGCCTTAGAAATCAGAGCATGCTACTGCGAATGTCACTCTTTTTCTTTACTGTTTCTTGATAATATTAAGATGAATGGGGGAGTTGGGGGTGGTGTTTCTTGTTGAATAGTCTTGCCCTTTATTGCTTCCCTACATCATGCTCTTGGCCAGAACAGATAACATGGCCATAGACCTCCAGACTTTAAGACAGGTATGAAACTAATTTGTGCTTGCAATCAGCCTCTGTAGAACACTATCATAATAGGCAGAGTTATTTATAGCTTGCTAAAGAAACAAGGGAATAATAGAAGAAACAGCAGAATTGTTGTGAAGCAATTTATTGACTCTTGTGGAAATAACAGGAGGTAAGAAAGGTGGAAAGGTAGTAGATAATGGAGGAGGGGAATAGAAGATGGAAAATAATTTTAGCTTATGTACGCAATAATTTCCTGGTCTATGATATTGTCTGGCAGGAGAGGACATTGTGCTGGATCTGATTTATATCTAGTACTCTTATACTTGGCCTTAGCAGAGATTTGAGCACCACAATATTAAGGTAGCATCTGTTTCCTGAGAGGTTACAGGTAGCATGGCTCCTGCAAAAGATAGGAGTTCCATTCCATCCAGTATATCTAGAAATGCATATTGCATTTATGGCTTAAAGCACTAGGATGGAATTTTTACATTGTGGCATACACAGTTTCCTTTGCAAGCATATTTGATTTAAAAGCATGAAAGCAGAATACAGCTGTTTGGCTTTGTGGTGAATGCAGAATTAACTTTCTGAAAAAATGCTGGTGAATGGATTGATTTGGTTAAAAGTTAAATAAAATATTCATTCTCTTAAATAATTCAGTACCTACTGTCAGCCATCTTGTTCATTTAACTTATGTTAACAATTAAAAGGAGATAGGGATGATTCCAAATGTCTTGGAGGCCAACCCTATGAATTTCTCTGCCTGCTGCTAGTAACAAGTCCACTTTTGTCCTTACTCTGTAAATATGATAGCCTCTCTTCACTTGAAGTAAATAATTTCACTATGTAAATTTGCAATTATACTCATCCCAGAATGGCAGCTGTAGACTATTGCTTTTGTGTGCACTACTAGGTAAGGCAGGGAGAATTTTGATTTGTTTGGGGTTTTTTTTAAGCCAGTAGGCAGTTGGATCCCTGGTAAGAGTGGGGAAGAGAAAATTGCCTTAGGGGTCCCAAAACCAGGTGATGCAAATCCAGTTTGTGATTGGAGGAGATAGGATAGAATCCTGGAGCTGTAAGGCATGAAGGAGAGAAGGAAGGTACTGAGAAGGTTGTCCAGATCGCACACCACATAGTGGGTGGCCAATTTCCTGCCAAAATAACCTCTGATACTGTCTGGATGAATCACTCTCACTTTAATCATACCAGAAATTAAGATGATATAGGAACTAAACGATTTGGCAGAAGGTATAACAGTGTTGAGATGGAACAGGAACCAAGTTTGGGATACACTGCAGGATCTTGGGAATTATATTATACAAGAAACAATCTTGGGTCCCCTGCCTTTCCTTGAATGAATCAGTTCCTGGGGGGTTAATAGCAAAAAAGCAGCAATTTTGCTTGTATGTTTGAGGGACTTAGTTTTTTGTTATGTGTGCCACCTCTTGTTGCTGAACAAAATTGATTGGTATTTGGGAAGCTGAAGTATTTTAACAAATTTTTTGGGGGAACTGCTTTCATAACTGCTCTAGGAAACGGGCTGGTTGATGGAGAGGTGAATGAGATTTTTACTATTAAATGCCATAGTGGGGCAAAACTGTGTTTTTGTAGCAAATTGGTTGAAGGGGCTTGGAATATATTTATTTTTTCACTGAAATGGCTTGTTATTGTCGTCAGAAAGAATTCCTTATGCTACAATGGAAAATATCAATGAAAGTTGTTCCTGTACAGAAAGGAGAAATGAAGTGTTGGATTTTTTATTAGTCTCTGTTTTGTCTGTTTGCAATCTAGTTATTCACATTCTGCAGATCTATAGTCTACTGATCTACTGGAAGTCATCAAAAAGTTAACCATCCCCATTTGTTTTGGGGAAATTTTAGCTAGAAATCAAATAACTTGTGCACAGATCAGGTTTCCTCAAAAGTATTATTTTCTGTACCCTAAGACAACTTGAGCAGCTGGTATGTAAAATTCAATGATTGCATACCTGAAAAGTCTTTCAGGAGAGAGATAATTTAATTGTACAACAGCTCCCTTGTCAGATAGATAGTTATTTTAGTTTACATATGATCAAAATGGCCTTGCTGATGTGCATCTACTGAATAGTAAATTCACTTTCACAGGGAATGTAAGTTTCTAGAGAAATTCTAACCAGCTTTTTCATAGCAAGTATGAGGTGCCTTTAGTTAAAAGCATTATATTTACAGATGACACAGTCAGAAGAAAAGCAACACTTCTGTCTTTTGTTCCCTCTCCCTTTGATAAAAATCCCCCCCTTTTTTTAAACCTTGCTATTGCCTTTATTTCCTATTTAAAAACAAAAAAACAAAAAAAAAACCAAAACAAACAAACAAAAAAAAAAAAAAAAAAAACAAAAACCAAAACCAAGGATTTCTCAAGATTTGATTTTTTAATTAATTTTTTATTAATGGAAATTACCTACCACAGCTGTGTCCTGCGATGAACCTTAGTCAGTTGCTTAGGTTGTACATACAGGCATTAACACAGCAAGTGAAAGATTAAAGTAAGAGTCTGAAGTTTTGTAATCAGTAAAATAATGGTCACTCTAGAAATATCAGACTGCTTTGAAATACAGTAATTAATTGTCTGCAACCTCATTTGTTCAATTCCTACCAAAGCTTAAAAAGTATCCTGTGTCTGCTCAGGAGGGTGTTATCTTCTGCTGAAAGTGTAGACTGGGAATCAGATTTTGATTTTTGTAACACCTTCACACTCGAAATCGAGTGCACAAGATTGTAAGTGTAAACTGTTCCAGTATTTGGCAACCCTTTCAATGAAGAAATTTTTCCTAATATCCAATCTAAACCTCCCCTGGCACAACTTGAGGCAATTTTCTCTTTTCCTATTGCTTGTTACTTGGGAGAAGAGCCTGAAGCCCACCTTGCTAAAACCTTTTAGGTAGCTGTAGAGAGTGATAAGATCTCCCTGAGCCTCCTTTTCTTCAGTCCAAGCAAGCCCAGTTTCTTCAGCCACTCCTTATAAGCCTTGTGCTCTAAACCCTTCACCAGTTTCATTACCCTTCTCTTAAAAGCCTCTCTTGTAATGAGGTGCCTGAAACTGAATACAGTATTCAAGGTGTGGTCTCACCAGTGCCAAGTACAGGGGCAATCACTGCCGTAGTCCTGCTATATAGTCCTCACGCTATTTCTGATACAGGCCAGGATGCTGTTGGCCTTCTTGGCTGCCTGGGCACGAGCTGGCTCGTATTCAACTGGCTGTTGATCAGTACCCCCAGTTCCATTTCTGCTGGGCAGCTTTCTAACCACTCTTCCTCAAGCCTGTAGTGTTGCATGAGATTGTGTGACCTAAGCGCAGGACCAGGCTTTGGGCCTTGTTAAACTTTATACAACTGGCCTTGGCCTATTGATTTAGCCTGTCCTGATCCCTCTGCAGAGCCTTCATACCCTCAAGGAGGTCAACACTTCGTGTTATCTGTAAACCTGCTAAGGGTGCACTTGATCCTCTCCTCCAGATGACTGACAAAAGTATTAAACCAGAACTGGCCCCAGCACTGGGCCCTGGGGAATGCCTCTTCTGACCAGCTACCAATTGAATTTAACTCCATTCACCACTTACATCCTCTTTCTGTCCCTTCTTATAGATGGGCATTATGTTTGCTAACCTCCAGTGACCTGAGACCTCCCCAGTTTCCAGCACAGCTGGCAAATGATAGATTTCATGTCTAAATGCTGTAGCAGGTGACTGACCACTTCTCTCTGGATTCTGGGGCCTTCGTTTTGCTCCTTGCCCTTGTCTTTCAGCTCAGGGGGCTGGGTACTTGTCCTGGGTTCAGCAGTAGCAGTCTTTTTTTCTCCTTCTTAGTAGCTGGTGCTATATTTTTGACTTTCGGCCTGGGAACAGAGCTGATAACACCAATGGTTTTAGCTACTCTCAGATGTTTAGACTTGCCGTAGGACTTTGTGAGTCTCATGCTCTGCCAGGGAGGAGGGGAAGCCAGGAGGAAGCAGGGACAGGACACCTGACCCAAACCAACCAAAGGGGCATTCCATACCACAGCACGTCATGCCCAGGATGTAACTGAGAGTTACTCGGACGGGCTGGTTCACCGCTCGGTTGGGCTGGGTGTCAACGGGTGGTATTATATCCTTGTTCCTTGTTATTTCCGTTATCATTATTATTGTTGGTAGCAGCAGTGATTTGTGTTATATCTTAGTTACTGGGCTGTTCTTATCTCAACCTGTGGGAGTTACATTCTTTTGATTCTCCTCCCCATGAGCAGGAGGGGGGGTGGTGGTGGTGGTGAGGGGGGAGGAAAGAAAGGGGTGGGGGGAGTAGAAACTGTGTGGCTGACTGGGTTTAAACCACGGCAGTACCTGAAGAACAACTGGTCTTACTGATAAAGGCTGAGGTAAAGAGTGCATTAAATATCCTTTCCCTCATCCTTTGCCAGTATGTTTCCCCCCATATCCAATAAAGAATGGAGATTTTGAATGATGTTGACCTTTCACTTACGAGAATCAGGGATTGGTATCTGCTGTATTGCAAAGATATCTTTTATTTTTGTATGTCTGTACAGATTGAATGCTTTGTTCTTTCCCTGATAAATTTTTCACATTCAGAATGCCATTTTACCATTTTGCTACCATTCTGCTATATTTGGTAGACATTGTCTCAGCATTTATCAAGCTCTGTGTAAAGAAAACTTTTTGAGTCAGAAGTATTTATTTATTGTTGTATAAAAATTTGTATTCCACTGGTATATTTAAATACTCTGGCTGTATAAATCAGAATCAGACATCATGGAGGATTTGATTCAGTTCACATCTACTTAGCACCAGAAGTAGAATATTAAGTTATAGGGAAGATAAATGCTGTGCTGTTTTCTCACTTGCTGTGAGGTCTGCAGAGCCTCTTTCCACGGGCTAATTTCCACGTCTTCCAGCTGAGCCATTCTGTTTCAAAGCTGTGATGGCAAAACCTAAAAATCATCTTCTGCTGCCTTTTTTGTTTACTTAGACAAACAGGCAAAAAAAAAAAAAAAAGAACAATTTTTCTCCTTCTAGCAAAGCACTCGAGTGCAAGCTTGCTTTACGTTGACCTCAATAAGACTTAGAAATTCTTAAGAGCTTTGATTCAGGGCCTTTGTTGCTAATCCTGTTTGAATGCAGATTTCTCATTGACTGGTGTAGGAGAGAGCTCTTAATGGCTTTTATTACAGAAATAACTTGAAACACTGTAGAAAGATAAACTATGCTTGTACAGCTATATTATCTTGGACCATTACTTAATTATGGCAGTGTTTTGGTTTTATAGTGGAAGCTACAGAAGCAGCTGTTTGTATTGCTCATGTAAATGGAAAATAGTTCTGAGTAGTGTATTGTGTCTGTTGTGCTGATTCTCTGGATTAGTTGGTTACACTTTCAGGCTTTAAAGCTTGAGGACTATTCAAAATTAACATATATTTCCTGATATTCTTTAGTTCTGAATCTGATCTTTACCGAAATGCTGCTTTAATGATATTTCAGATATTGGTGCAGTGCAGTACAGTAAGCATAGCTTTGACACACTTAGGTGAAAAATCCAGTGCTGTCAATGAAAAAATCCCATGGCAGAGTGTATAATCCTGCTAAAAGTAGGAACATATTACAGCATGGTCCCGCAGGGCCTTGGGCAAGAATTAGTTAGCCTTGTCACCAACAGTAGTGTACAACTGCAAACAATGTGATTACTCAATGCTCAAAGCTGGAATATTTTAGAGCATTTGTCATGCTAGGGAGAATAATACCTGATTGAATCTGCATTTTTCTTCAAAATGGCAGTGCATCTTCAAGGCAAATTCTCTAGCTGTCCCCAGTTACTGGTATTGCT
>JBCJKH010049432.1:0-19346 GCA_039877255.1 Loriculus beryllinus
GGGGCAGGATCACCTCCTTCAACCTGCTGGTCACGCTCCTTTTGATGCAGCCCAGGATACGGTTGGCTTTCTGGGCTACGAGCACACACTGAAGCTGGTTCATTTTCTCATTGCCCAACACCCCCAATATGTATGTGTGGGTGTAGTTTTCAGTGTTAACAACAGGAATTAAAAGAGCAGAACTCGAGATCAGCCATATATTGTGTATTATTTAATTATTTTAAAGATGCAGCATTTTCAGAGATGTCTTGCCTTGTAGATCTAGTGTGCCAGCAGCAATCACTGTATTTGGATTGATGGGGACTTTGAAACTAGCATCTCTCATAGAAGATAAGAGGCAAACTTAACTTGATTACAGTCTCCTTTAAGGGCTTGGGATTTTTTTTCCGTTTCATTAAACATTAGAATATGTTTAAATATTAGGAGCTTTTTGCTAATTAATAGACACTGCAGCAGGAGTAAATGATGAGCAAGTAGAATCCTGGACTCCTCAGTACAGAGTCCTTCTCCCCTGTTTTTTACAGGGATGTGCGAAACTGTGTCATGTCGCTTCAGATGGAGCCATGAACAGAAACCAGTTATGTAACAAAATTAGGAGATTTGCACAGGCCTTAAGGCTGAGGGCATGGATTCCAGAAATGGCAGCAGCAGTCCCAACCACTGCACGCAGTGTTCTTTTCCCAGAACTTGAAATAAACCTGAGAAACCCTGATCCTCAACATCTTGCTAGTATTTCAGACGGTTGTGTAATTCACTGGCAAAACTAAGTATTCCTGGGAGACAGTTACTTTTTGTGCTGCTTCCTTGCTAGTTTGTTACTCGGGTCTCGGTGGTTTTGCTGTGGTGATGAAGATGGTTAACGGAGCCTACTTCCCATCTGAATTTGCAAACTGATTCTCGCTGCGTGCTCAGTGCTGCAGCTGCAACTGAGAGCTTCCTGCTTGGGATGGTAAGTGATAAAGGGCAAGAGCTTATAAGGAAGAGCAAGTGTGCAGTGGCAGAAGTGGTATCAGATACCGTAGTCTGTGGGCAAAAGAGAGATGCCTGAGAATGTATCTGTTTTTCTGTAACTGACATCTTAGTGGAGGCACAGGCGGGCGTAGACATGCTGCCAATATGTTTGTGTCATGGTATGTCGTGTTTGGTATGGCTCTGTTTATGAAGAGCAAGGCATGATATGTGGCAGCCAGCATAGGGACTGATTCATGTTTCATGTTGCTGTTGTTGGCCTGATAAACTCCTCAAACAAACAACAGAACTCCCCAAAAGAGGTATTAAGGGAAGTTAAATGGTGTGTTTTTTCACCAGTTTGGGGATGATTGTGGGTTTTGAGTATTTTGGGGTTTTTTGAGATACAGTGAAGAACACAGTTTGAAAATGTATTCTCTTCCATAAGCAGTGACTTAGGAATGCTGGCGTTCAAATTTAGCAGTTGTTGTTCTTTGGGGATAGCAAGTATGTTAATTCCTTTTAGTTACAAACTATCATGCTGTTTCTTTGGGAAAGCAAGTATGTTAATTCCTTCTTATAAACTATGGTGACCTTGGATTGCAAGGCAACAACTTGGGGGGCCTTGGCTGGTGTGACAGGAAGAGAATTGCTCATGGTGGCTGCTGGATATGGCCTTTAGGTTTGCAGTGTCTGATTTCTTTATGTTGTTTTATTTTTCCTTCCCTTTTGCTGCTTCAGCTTTCCTTAAGGCTAGCTGAAAAGAACACAAGAAAAGTTCCACTGGAAGGCATGAACCTGGGAGTGACAAAGTTTCTCATTTGGTTGTATACAGTTTGCAGTTCTGAAATGCTGTTTTGAGACCAGCCATGCATAGATAAAGTACTTAAACAGACCTCTGAATGCATTATATAGCATTTGATATACCCTTTAAAAAAAGAAATGGAGGTTTCATGGCTTATTTGTAAGCACATGAAAAAAATGTGGCTTTTCAGACATTGCTTTGAGAATTTAATCATATTCCTGATGGCAGTTGCAGAAGTCCCATGGATTTGAGGGTAGGAAGGATGACACTTTGCCAGTTCTAGTGGTGTATCCGTGTTACATTGATACCTGCGTTGCCTGCTTTAGTTGTGCTAGAGGCAGCTTTTCAGTCAACAGTGGATGCCTAATATGACTAAGCTGTTTCTTTGGCTCATTGAAAATTAACTCGGAATATCAAATAATGTCAAGAATTTGATGATAATGTTAACTGCTATTTTGATGTTGAACCTGGAAAGGGAGAAGTTTTCCATCATAATTGTCTAGGTGTACATCAGTAGTTGTAATGTTTTGCTCTAAGTAATTTGAGTTTGTGTAATACAAATGTTGATATAAAATTAGTAATTTGAGGCCATAGGCTTTACTCTTTTGATTCTTTGTCTCTTACTCTTCATATCAGGGAATCTTAGTGAAATTATGCCTGTGATTGTGAAACTGTAATATGGAGAGCATAACATAATGGAAAAACACTTCTGTTGTGGAAAGCAGCTGAAACCAAGTTCTAGTATTCTCACGGCTTAATGTAGTAACTTTTTAAAACTGCCTTTAATTCACCTTCAGAATAAGAGCTTCTTTTAGCAGTAATAATGGTCAATGGTGTTTTAAAAATGCATTTGAGGTAAATGCCACAGCTCTGCAGTTTTACTCCTAATGGTGTCTAGTGAGCATGCCAGCTTCATCAGTGACCGTGGTCATAATGAGTCGAGAAGGACATTCAAGTCCTGACTCAGCAGCTGGATGGTATCCTGACCATTCAGGTTAGGGCTGTTACAAAGGAAACAGCTTCCTTGAAATACTTAGTGATTCACTGTGTTTATAGGCAAGGAAAGCAGCTATTTGTCTATGCTTCCTGGTGAGTGTTGTATTTTTAATTATGTCCTTTTGTGGATTGACACTGCATAGACTTGTATATTCTTCTAGAAACTGATACTTTTTATCTCTGCGAGAAATACAGTTTTATTCTGAGCTTCTGTCAGAGTTTGGGATGGATTTTATTTTCCATAGACAGTCATTTAAAAATGTACATATTTAGGTCTGACTTGGATTGCCAAAACCCTGTGGATGAGAGTACAATTTTTAAATATACTTCAAATTTATTTAAACCTGTAGTGTAGTATCTAATCCTATCTTACACAATAAGCACTGCACTGCTTGACTGAGTGTCTAACTACCTGAATATAGACATCTAAATATAGATTTTTGTGGCTTTTGAAAAACCTGCTTATTTGATTGCAAGGTGCAGTGTACTTAAAAATGGAAAATGATCATGCTCTGAGCTGGAAAGGAAATAGCTAAGAAACCACACTTCTGAATAGGCATCATCAAAACCAGGCAGTCTATTTTTTAGCTTTAAGGAAGTAATGGAGTTTTGATCAAAAACCATACTTGTTATTCGTAGTATTAACTGTGAGTCTGATGGAAACGTTATCAACGGCTCTGTTGAATGTTACAGAGATGCTGTGATGAGGCTTTTACATCTGGATGTTCTGTCTAATCTCTGAAGTTGGAAATATTTTTGATGTTGCTCTGAAGTCTCCAACTAGTTCGGATTAAGTCAATCTTGCTATAGCTACTCTGCACAGGACATTGTGTACAACTGAGCACAAAACCTGCTCCCAGTCCCAGATGCAGATATTTGACACAGAACGTGAAACAAATGGCTGGATCTGGAGAGAATGGGAGAAGAGCAAGGCACAGGAATAGACAGTGTTCTGTGGACCTGTATAGCTGTTTTGATTTGTTTATGTACTCGTTTGGTGCTGATGTGCCTTACAGCTCAGTTGTGCCATCTGACTTCAGGATCACCATTAGTACAAACTGTCAGCTGAACAACATATTAACTTGTAATGAATGTGCAGAGTTCTGAAATTGTTGTGGTACGCAGTCACCTGCCCTGATGTTTGATGAGCTGTGGGCAGATGCAGAGTGAAGAGCCAGGGCTTAAGTGCCTTGAATTGTTACTGTCCGCTTCTCATCCAGTAGTTCGCTACAGACCAAGTGTTATCAAGGTCATTATACTGTTTGTCTCCTGTCCCATGCTCCCCCTAATAACCAGGCCTTAAACCCCAACCAAACCAAACCAAATAACCCCTATAAAACTAAATGAAACCCAAAACAACAATCCACGGACAAGTTTGCATCCCCTGCAAGTAGGAAAACTGTCCAAAAATAATTAAACAAAGCTTTTTGCCTTTCTTTTTAGTGCTGTCTCAGAAACTGTTGTATATCTCTTGAAGAAAGTATGTGATATTTCCTTGTAGAGGTATTTTTACTTGGCATACCGAACTCTGTTAAGTCTTTTAAGTCATTTTGTCATATTTACTTTTGTAAGCATCACTTGCACATTTGCATGCACAAATGTAAACGCGGATATGCTCTAAACCACCACCAAAATAGACTCTATGAAAGACTTGATGTGGAGAGTTGCTTAAAACTGCAAAAGCCATGGGCAATCTAAAAAATTGTTTTGTTGATAGAAATAAAATGAATTATTAATAGAACTACTTGATTATACTTGGTTTATAGTTGTGTGGTGTGATCATTTCTGGAAACAAAGGGTGTTTGAGTGAATTGGAGAACTGCTGCAAAAAAGTTGCTGCCTTTAAAATGGCTTGTCCAATTTTAGCCATATTTGACACAGGTGGGAGTCTTTATCCATGAGTTAGTGTTGATTTCCTGAAAAATCATTGACCTTGGGGAGAAAGAGATCAAGTTGCTGTGGCTGTTGAGGGAAAGTTGTCTCTGCAGGTTCAACAGTTAGTTCTTTACGGCTAATAATGAGTTTCTCCAACCTTTTTCTCCTCTTGTAATTATGGTGGTAGGAAGCGGGTATATTGTAGGACATGTGTGTTGGTTTAAGAGAGATGGGAAGGAGTTAATGATTCTCTGAGATGTCTTCACAAAGGAGGGGAAGGCGAGGTGTGCAGTTGTGATGACAGTCTGTGTGGCATCCCTCCTACATTGGCACTGCTCTCGCTGTGACTGTGGTGTAGTTGTGTGGAGGCTGTGTATGGCTGAGGGCTTTATGTTGCTTTGAGTCTATACTCCAGTGTAGCAAATGATTTTAAGTTTACTTAAACAGGTTTTCAAACAAGATATCAAATCCTGTTTTAAGCTTTGTATTGGTGAGAAGGAAGGGTAACCACTCTATAGAGTATGCCAAGTTATATCAACGTCGCTTTTGGGCTCCATGCTTTATGTAATAGAAATATTGTGCCAACGAATTCTTTGTGATTGATGGTTGCTCTTAGAAAAACTGCTGCTATTATCAGAAACAAATAGGTCAGAAACAATTACAGATGTTGACACAGTCATGGCTGCCAGCTTTGACTGACTTGATGTAGCTTACACAATGATATTATCAACAGTGGAAAAATTGCAGTGTGTGTTTGCTCAGTTGCACCAAAAGTCAATGTCCTGATGTTTCTAAAACTGGTTAATGACTGTTGAAGCTCTCTCAGAGGCATTTCTTTCTATTCTGTTATAATTTTGTCTGAAGTTGTATAAAGGATTTTGGAGTTACACTGTTACAAATATTAAATATAGTTCCTTTTGAGTATTTGATTTTTCTTATTTGAAAAAGCTTTGTGCAGCATGAAAATGTATGGCATTATTTTTCTTAGAGATCCTCAGGAGCTGATATAAAATCAATCTGTTCATTGAAGCTTTGAACTATAGTGTATGACACGTATCCAAACGTATTAAATACGGTGTCTTTAAAGTAATGCACAGGTAAATATGAGTACATCCATACCTGTGTCAGGGAAGACTGAATAAAGAGGTGCCGGTGCAGAACTGAGTCTTTCGGAGACTCATCTCTTCTTTCTAAGCAATGTCTTGGAAGATGGCAGTGTTGATAGGGCTTTTGTAGAGGGGGTATTTGTGATTTTCATACAGTCAGCTGCTGTGGTCAGGTAATCTCTGCTTCTTTGCTTTTAATGAATTTTTTGGTGGTGAACAACGTATAATGTCACAAGCTATTCTAATGCTATGGCATTTTGTAAAGGCAGTTTTATTTTCATCTACTGAAGTTTCAGTTTCCAGTCTATCCTTGGCATTGTCTTTTTTCTTTACCTTTCTTATCTATGCAAGAGCTGTGAGCAAATGTCTTTAAAAGGAAGAGAAAGAAGGATCACCTTTAATCTTTCATTATAAAAGCTCCCTCTTTTAATGACATAATAGAAGGTGCAATAATGTTGATACTGATAATGTTATGATAAGTATGGTATTTTATCAGAAATCTACCTTTTAATCACATTTCTTATTTTTCTAAGAGAAAAAGTTTGGTGTTTGGGGGCCTAGTTACCACTCCTCCTCCTTCCCACTGGTGAGGCTGTGCCTGAGTGCTGGGGCCAGTTCTGGGCTCCCCAGTGTGACAGAGCCGTGGCCATACTGGAGAGAGTCCAGTGGAGGGCCACAGGGATGGTGAAGGGACTGGAGCATCTCTCCTGTGAAGGAAGGCTGAGAGAGCTGGGACTGTTCAGCCTGGGGAGGGGAAGGCTCAGGGGGATCTTATCAATGTAAATAGATACCTGAAGGGAGGGTGCAATGAGGTCAGAGACAGGCTTCTCTCAGTGGTGCCTAGGGACAGGACCAGGGTCAATGGGCAGACACTGAAACACAGGAGGTGCCGTCTGAGCATCAGGAAACACCTTTTCACTGTGAGGGTGACCGAGCATTACCACAGGTTGCCCAGGGCAGTTGTAGAGTCTCCATCCTTGGAGATATCCAGAGACCAACTGGACATGGTCCTGGGCAGTGTGATCAAGGTGGGCCTGCTTGAGCCAGGGGTGTTGCACCACACAGTCTCCAGAGGTCCCTGTCAACCTCAGCTACTCTATGACTCTGTGAAACTGTGTGTGCAAAGAGGAGATCTTGTGGTGATTCATGTGTGATTTTAACCAGTTACACATGATCCTGCAGTCATTCGGATAGTATATTTGGGAAATGTGTTTAATACTTTGAAATTACTTATGTTAACTTTTTTAGAGCGTTTTGCAAAATTTGTTAGGAATTTATAGCTTTACAGAATAATGCAAGAATTCTCTTGCATGTCAAATACTCGGGTGCTTTTATGCAAAACCAGCATTCCTAAAATGTTTGTAAGCATAGGAAGGATGCAGAATATTAGGTGGAGCTGAAAACGTGATCTTTTACCAGCTAGTGTTAAAAGGTCACATGTAGTGTAGTGTGCCCCATTGACCTTTTCTTAGCTGGGCTTGAGTGGCATATTTGTTTACATACTCATACTTTTGGAGGGAGTCAATGAGAGGAAAGGTTATTAACCACAGAAGTACTCAGATCTTTTGGAAGAATAGCTTAACAAGGCTTTTTTTAATTCCTTCTTCCTTCCTTTCTTCCACTGGCTGCTTCCTACCTTAAAGAAGTTTGAAATGTAGGCGCTGTACTAATTTATCCACTATATGTTAATATCTGAGTAATCTATTTGTGTAATATTTGAGTTAGGTTTAATGTTATACATTCGTATCTGAAAGGACTTGCATATTATAGTAAAATATCTGGAAAGGATTCTATAATTCTTACATAACCTTTAATTTTCCAGAATGGCCAGTAAGAGAGAATCCATGCCATTCTGTAGAAAGATAATAAATCTAAATCTAAAGGCTTTCTTATATATCTTTTCATTATTGTCTCCTTTTGATTTTTTTCTGAACTAACTCTGGTTGACAGATGACATAAAAGAGAACTTAAAATTAATCTTCAGGGTAGGAATGTTTTATCTAGGCTGAGAGGTGTGTTTTCTTTATCTCACATTGAAACTAATGGCAGCGACATCAAAGATTAACTAATCCTACTGCTATTTGCTGCCATTAAAACAAACTTAACACTCTCCCTTGTTTGTTTTTCTCCTTTTGACTTGGTTTGAGTCCACTCTTTTCATTAATGTATTTTATAATTAGCAGAGTTCTGTCACTGGTTTTTTATTTGATTTTTTTCTTTTTATTTCAAAATGTATTGACTAGTATGTATGACATTTTCTTGCATTTTATAACACAGTTATTCCTATTCAGAATACTGGGCTGTGATAATAACTATAGGTTGCTTAATTTATCAGACAAATATGCTGCAGAAGTCTCTTGAGGTTCCATGAGGCAATAACAGACCATGTCTGTGCCACTTGTGTTTTACTGGGAAGGACGGACAAACCCAAGCCTTTGGATATAGCAGCAGATTTGAAGTTTGTTTTCTTAGAAGAGAAACCTCAAACTTACTAAAGCGGCAATGAGGCAAGGTGTATATGTAGTAAACATAGCTGTTCAGCACTTTGCAAGTAACAGGAGTGTTTCTACACTCCCTGTTGGCCTTCGTGGGGAAGGTGAAAGTAAAGTTTTGTCTTTTTCTATTAACAGCTTAAAATGACCGTGTGAATTCAGTGGAATAAATGGCGTCCAAAGTAACTGATGCTATAGTTTGGTACCAGAAGAAGGTAAGCTTGCTATTTGTTTTATGGTGGCTTTAAAAATAAGTCAGCTTACTGTGTTCTATGTGTACAATATAATAAATATACTACTTACTGGCTAGTGTTGTAGCTGAGTAGCTCGGAACTGTTCTTCCAGAAGTAACTCAATATTAAGTGACCATTTCTAGTGAAATGAAATAGTTTCTGGTCTGTGTTGAAAACTCCTCACTCTCTTTGCTCTTGTAGTATGAATAAAAAAAAAAAAGGAAAGAAAATTTTCATTCTGAGTAAAATGTTAATTAATGTACAAGAGGATTTGTTTCTGTAGCACATCACTGAATCCTTGTATTTAAGTAGAAAGTGAGAGTTGAAGTCAGTTTTCTTTCAGTAACAAGGAGCTGTGTAATCCATACCCAAAAGAGATGGGCTGGGGCTTTTTAGAAGTTAATTAGACAAAGAAAATGATAGTTACAGTATTGTTTGCACATAGATATGTTAATGTCTCTTTCTGATTTATTATTTTGACAATTTCAAATCATCATCTCTGCTTGACATTGGTGTGCCAGTTGGCTTGTTCAGTTAAATTGCTGTTTAAAAGCTGAAGACTTCGCTAGATTTTGAGACGTGCTTCTTTATCAAGCTGTAAGGTGTGATTTTCATTTATTTTATTTTATTTTTTAAATAAATACGTGTCTTTATTCCTGACAGTCATGCAGGAAAAGGAATGCCATGTGTGATATGCTCCAGCTTCCCATCCTCCTGATGTTAGGGAGGCAGGACCTTCTGCTGATGAGTCACTGTGCTGTGATCTTCCAGAGGGCAGGCCCTCTGGTCTTGATATAAACAACCCATTCCTCAATTTTACTTTTCCCAGGACACTGCTCCTAACAGGATAACTCATTATCAGTACAGGTCATTCTTTTAACCCTTGTTCTCTTGCCTTTTCAAGTGATTTCATACACGTTTCCATTTATCTTGTTCATAGCAACAATATTTCTGCCACAGGTCTCTGTAGTCTTTTACAGAGGTCTGCTTGGCCAGAAATGGCATGCTGCCTTTATGGCAAGCGATTGGGATGAAGTGAGTCCTGCTACTTCATAAGAGACTGGGCTGTCTTCAGAAGGGGTAAGATCTTGCATAGACCAGTTTTCAGTGTTTTCCATGATGGGAGCAAAGTTTAATAGCGATCCACATGTGGACTAGGGTCTGCCAAGTGAGCAGGCTTTGCTTCTTTCCATATGTTGAAGTGCTGTCTTATTTTGGGACAAATGGCTGCGCTGCAGAAATATTGCATCTTATACTTATGAGATTGTTATTTCTTAGGTCCCACTTACTGAAGGTTCTCCTGGATCAAGCTGATAACTTTATAGTGTGATCTGTAGTCCGTTCCAGGGAGCATTTAAGGCTCTTTCAGCCATGTCCTTGCTTGTTTGTTTATTTACTTATTCAAATCTCTTACATAGCACAGTATTTTTTTTTCCCCATGGATTTGTTGTTTACACCAAAGATTTCAAATTGGGGAACAGGAAGCGCTGTGCTAGTGGGTACCAGACCTCTTTTAGTTCCTATCTATTATGTGATGATTGCTTATGATGGCAAAACTCTATGAATGCTGATTGCTTTCCACTTTCAATATTTATTTCAGAGTTGTCCCACTTATTTTGCTTTTTAGATCTGCTGAATGCCAACAACAGTAGCTGAAATTGCAAATGGGGAGGGATGAAAGTTTAGCATGTTCTAGCAGTAAAACATTGTTTTGAGGGCAAGGGAGAACCAGGATTGTGTTCAGTACTCATCAATTGGTATGACTTGCCAATAAGATAAAATGAGGAAAATAAAGTGTTGCTTTGGGGAGGCATTTTCAGATGACTGAACTGGTGTATGATTGCCTTGAGAAAGAACATGAAGAGCTTCTTCTGATATTTATAGTCATACATAAAGAAGAAAAATGTATTTGAGTAGGTGGAGACTGTGTGAGAGATATTGAAGAGATAACTTGCTCCTTGTGTTCCTTTGTTTTCAATTTTGATGCAATTTTTATATATTTTTGATGTATTTTTTTTCATGTCTGTAGTCAGTTTCAGAAATCTTTTGGTTTCTCATGAGTAAGGCATTTTTGTATTTAATTAATGGAGGGAGTTAAGCAATTGAGCTCTTCCAACCCTACTTTATACAAGTTTTCCAGACACCAAGTTTATTCATATGACTCATGCTATTGTCTGAAATTGAGCTTCTCACACGAGGACGATTTAGTAATGCACTTAACTGTTTGAAAGGTCAGACCTTTTATTATGTAAGCTTGGTTTTTGTTGTTGCAATAGACTTACTCTGCTTTTAGTGCATGGGACCTCTCAATTACTGTCTTGTAAACACACAGTAATAAATTCTTAGTTGCTTTAAGTTGGGTTTTAAGATTTCAGATAGTGTATTATGCCAGCTTGTTATCTGAGATACAAGATTGCATGGACATAGCTTTACTGCTTCCAGTGATAGTTTGCATTTCACGGCTGGTATGAATACTCTTGCAAGGCATGAAATCTGAACAGATACGGGTTGGCTCTGTGGAAAGCAAAATGAATTAAACCTTTGCTGTGTTCGTGGGCATGCTGGGAAGTGCACTGCTGAGGCACTTGCGTGTCAGACAGGGTTTGCCCAGCTTGTTTTCAACACTTTGTGCTGCACTGGTTCTTGCAATAAAGGGGTGTGGTAGGATTGTCTGCATTGTTCTCTGGAATGGTTTTCATTACTTTGGTGCCAGACAGCTACTGAGCTAACATTCGCATGTATGCGCTTTATTAGTTAGTATAGGATCAAAGAATCATAGAATCATTGAGATTGGAAAAGACCTTGAAGATGGAGTCCAGCCATTAACCCAGCACTGCCAAGCCCACCACTAAACCACGTCCCTGAGTACCACCTCTACAAGTCTTCTAAATACCTCCATGGTGGTGACTCCACCACTTCCCTGAGCAGTCTGTTCCAATGCTTGACAACCCTTTTGGTAAAGATTTTTTTCCTAATACCCCATCTAAACCTCCCCTGGTGCAGCTTGAGGCCGTTTCCTCTTGTCTTATCGCTTGTGGTGAGAGAAGAGACCGACCTCCACCTCACTACAACCTCCTTTCAGGCAGTTGTAGAGTGTGATAAGGTCTCCCCTGAGCCTCCTTTTCTCCAGGCCTCCAGTGTAGGGACTATATGTAACTTTACCTTAACAACTTTCTGATTTCCAGTTTTCAAGCCTTGCTGCTAGTATGGGGAACTTTATACAAATATGGTGATAATATTGCAGGAAGTAATTATGACTTTCTTTCTCTTGGGGATGGTTATAGGGGAAGACAGAATGGGACTTAATGAATTGAACTCGTATCCTGCACCTGCTTGTGCATCAGTTAACTTTGCCAAAGCAGCTTTCAGCTGTTCTGGGTGTCCCTTGGGTATGGCTGTTAAAGGGCACTATAAAACAAATGAGATGTTTTCTCTCTAGTGGCTTTAAAGGACTAAATTAGAGTTCTAATTGTGTTGCTTTAAGATCTGTAATATTCAGTGTTTTACAGCTCATTAGTCCAAGATTATACTTGCAAGTCAGTAAAGGAGGAAACAACACAAAAATTATGTCATTCCCTGAAATCATCTGGTCTCCTCTCGGTGCTGAATTCACGTGATGTGTTGGCACCAAATGCAGCTGTTGTCAAATGACTGGGCTGTATGGCTCTATTACCTAAAACTTTGGATGCTGAAACTGTATGAGTTCAAAAAGGTCTGCCTTCAACTGCTAAAACTTGACGAGTGTTGGAGCTGGCTGTTTGTGAAACCATTGAGGAGGGAAAAAAAGAAGCCTGTAAGAGTTTCCTCTCATGTAGTGCTGGGATTGGTACTGCAGTTGTCAGCTGACTAATCACTGGGGATTGCCTTCAGCAGCTCATTTTGGTGAGACAAAACTCAAGTTTCTGAATCTTGTGTAGAAGGTCACTCAAAAATTGACTCTGACTGAATGGAGCAGGCCTCAATCTTGCCTGGCTGTTGGCTGTATGCTTGCTTTGCCTCCCCACAAATGTTCTGGCACTTGTCCCCTGACGAAATTCAACCGATTAGTCCAGTTATACTAAGGAGCTGAACATATGTAATAGGTGAAGGGACAGAGCAAAGAGCTCAAATCTCTGCCTTGAGAGGGATTCTCTGATTCTTTAGTTGTTTCATTATGCCTTGTGAAACTGTAACCTTCCATTTTGTTTTTTATTCCCGAGTGATCTGATTTATCTTTCGCCACCCAGATGAATGCACTGGCACAAAGAAAGTGTGCCATGGGAAGTGGAAATGGTCGGGGGTGTAAAGGCAGTGCTGTTTTAAAATCCCAGTTGCAATGCTAGTAAAATTGCTGGATTTTCAGTGGTCTTCAGGGAATTACACTGGGTAATGAGGCTGTCAGATGTCTTGAGGCTGCTTTGTTTTGTGCACATACATAATTGTGTAAAAAATAGTGTTGCAGAGGCGTTAAATCCTTAACTCTTGGAGAGTAACTGAGCTGTGATGTACAAAGAGTCTGAGAGATCTTGGTTTGCTTAGTCTTAAGAAGACATGGCAAAGGAGAGAGCTTACTGCTTTAGCAACTGCTGATTTGGAGGCCATGGAGAGGATGGAGCCGTGCTCTCCTCGGGGATGCAGAGGGATTGCATGAGAGGCAATAACCGCAAGTTAAAATGTGGGAAATTCTGGTTAGATATAAGAATAAAAGTGTTTAATGTGGGGTTTGCCAAGTGTTGAGACAGGACCGAAGAAAGGTTGTGAAATGTCCTATCTTCAGAGATCTTTGGATCTCTGTTGGGTGAGTCCTTGAGCAACCTGTGGTTACTGGACCTGCTTTGCACAGGATGTTGGGTTACATGACTCCCAGAGGTTCCAACCTGTGTGATTCTGTGATGATCTTGGTTTGAAATTTGAAGATGTATAAATGTTATGCTAAAGGATTGTGCTTGATGATGTTAATTACGGAGATGGAATCTCATTCGGTTGGTGCTTCTTTTTAGGTTTTGCTCTACAGCCCACTTAAGCTAAAGAAATGATACCTGAAGTTATCCCTAGTGTTCAGTTCATCTCACTAGGAAATGGCTTAGAGTAGGTGATGGCTATTCCTATACTTCCTGTTCTTATATATACAATTTTCCTTTATGTTTAGTAGTGTGATGAAAAGAGATGGTTTGTGTTTTTTTGTAGATATACTAAAATCTGTAAACCAGCACTCAGGGAATTAAATAGGGCTGACTGATGTTACGAAGAATTAATCTGTAAAGAATGATACAGGAACCATAAATGTATAGTTGGTAAATGTTTAATTATGTATTATTGTACTCTGAAAGGGGTGATATTTTTGAAGTAAACTGTAATAAAATTATTGTTCAGTGAAATGGCTGCGAGTCTAGTGCTGTTGCAGTTATTGCCAGAATTTCAGCAGGCCATTAGTTGGCAATTCAAGCAGTTAAGCATAAATAACTCTTAGAAGTTCTGAATTGCTTCATATTACTCTAAATAGTTGGTTTCAGCTCTCCCCTGGGGCCAAACAGGGAAAAAGGAGGGGAATCCCAGAGTCTTTTAGTAAACAAGGATAACAGTTGAGCAGTGATAAATCCAAAGCTCTGCACTGTAGGATATACAGCTGCAATCCCTCCATTGTCCTTCTCCATTTGACTAAAAGTTACTAAACTGTTACAAAATTGAGCAGACAGAGTAGAAGTATTATATAGTGATTTCTGTCTGTGGTTTATTAGCTAAGTTTACCTTAGCTTAGTTTGTCTGATCCACATTCTACCACAAACAACTGTCAAAAACCCCACCACCACTGAAAATGAAAACCTGAAGAAAAAAACCCACCCTGACAGTACAGAAGTACTCCAACAGAGATAATTAATTCTGCTGAGCTGCTAGGTTATTGCCTTTGCTGCAATGGGGATCGCCTCATGTAAGAAATAAAATGGGGTTTAAAATAACCTTTATTAATCCTGTTCCGAATTTTGAGAAAATGGAAAATTACTTGTCCAGGATCTGAAATTGTGTATGAGTTAAATATGAAGCATTTAAAAATATTTTAAGTTAATAATATTACATGTATAGAAACTGTTTATCAGCATCTTTATATTACAATTGATACATAATATCATCCACTTTTATGAAGGCTGTTGGACTGTAAGAGTTAATAAAGCTGATATTTTAACACTAAGTATTTTAATAATGTGTTAAACTCTCAATTTTATTGATAGGCAGTCCATGGAAGCAACTTTGTTTTCTATTTACCAAACTCTGTATTTTGTATCTTTTGGATTTCATATTACTATTGTGATGTTGCTTGTAAAAGTGTTCAGAGGCTTCAAAGAGCAAAGCTTAGCATGCAGGTTTTGTTATTGATACACATTAAAGTTTTAAGATCCAGCAGGAAATACATAGTATTTTTAGGATTATAATCTTTGCTAGTCTGCTTGGTCATAAATTATAAATGTCTCCTGAAATATTGATTGATTCCATTAGAATCAGAAGGCCTTGTGAGTATTGGGCTACAGGTTGATACCATCACTACATTAGCTTAAAGTGAATATCAGTGTCATTCACAAAGCTCAAATTCAATCTTGATGCGTATATGGCTTGTTAGGAGAAAGACACTGGGGAGGGATATTATGTGGTGCAGAAAACCTTCGCAGTGGGCTTTATTTGAAGTAGAAATAGGCTGTGTTTTCAATAGCTTAACTTTTTACTTAGGCTAATTGCTGTCAGTATTCTAAAACCAAACTGTACAGGTGCCAAACAAATTTTAGATACAGAAAGAAATGTGATCAGATGGTTTCTGTTCTGAGGTATTTGATTTGGAAGGAGTTAAGTGCTGTTATTTTAGGTAATTTCGAGAAGTGCCCATATCTTAGATGCATAAAACATTAGGAGGAGTCTGCAGTTAAAAAGGAACTCAGATTCATTTAATCTTTCAGTAAAGAGCTAGCTTTCTCAGGTAAGTTTATTGTTGTCCAGTGTATAATTGTATAGCGTAATATCCCATGTCAGGTCACATAAAAGTTAGTACTTTTTTTGGGTTGTTAGTGACTTGTGAAGAAACATTTTTTGCCCTAGAAAACCTGTTTAATAGTGTATCATGCTTGGTTAATTTAGGATGCTAAGCCCTCAATTTTCCATTGTGAAAGAAGACTGGCAGTTTTCAGTCTCTGCATTGTAATCCCTTCAATACTAAAAAAATTAATAGCTGCTTGAAGAATAGCTGTTGATTCTGCAAATACATAAAGGAACAGAATTCCTTTCATCTTCTTTATTAGGTGTTTATTGAGGCACAGTGTCTTGAGAATGGGACATTTTTAGAGGTAGCTGGTTTGGACAGACTTGATAGAGCATTGAGGAAGCCTGGGATGTGTGATTTAAACTGAATGTGTATGAAAGAATGTCTAGTTCTGCTACAGGGAGGTTATAGCACAGGTTTTTGTATCTGTAACATATTACTGAGAAATTTCCTACTACAGGGTTGTGTTACTGTTGCTTGGTGATCAAAATTAGTAGTTGTAGACTGGACTGATAGATTGAAAAAATCAGTGACAAGCTTTTGTGCAAACAGTCCTGCACTAAGTTGTGAACAGATTTTAAAAGCATTATTTATTGTTGTATACTTAAAAATTGAGTAATTTTTGCACCCATGTATTTTGTACATTAAATTTCATTTAAAGAATACTGCACAACTTGCAGTTGTAATATTTGAGACTCCAGGTAGAGTTGGTGGGTTCAGGATTATACAACTTGAGTTGATTGGGGTCTTCACGTTGAGCTAACAGTTCTAGACATGGGAGGGTTGAGCGCCTGTGGAGCAGCCGTAGGGACGGTCACATACAGAGGGAAAGCTTGCTTTGATCAACTGTTGTGTGTATTTAAATTCTTCAGCTTGGAAGTGTGTATGATCTTATCTCTAGAAGGTTACTGCTTCATTTTATTTGCCTTTAGAGCTTCATTTCATTGGCGCTGCTAGATGTTAGACTTCCTTTCAGTGTCTTGCAGGTATGTAAAGAATAGCATGAATAGCTAAGGGCTAGAGCCTACATGCAAATATTTGACAATTGAATACTTAAATTTACATGAAACATAATTTAGATGCAAATACTTATAAATCAAAACTCTTTGAAGAGGCAGTTGACTATGCTCTCTATTTAAAACTGGGAAGGTCTGCTAGTATTAACTTACATTCTCTCATTCATTCAGGTTTTACATTCTTGAATTGAATTCATACAGGTGTTTAGCTTCTGTGGTCATTATTATGTGTTATAATTTAGCTTGCTGTCAATGAAAAATGTTTTCCAATGAATTCTGCAAGAACTTACATGTTTTTAATGAATACGTTTCACAAACTCTAAATCTAATTTCTTGACATGAGGTAGAGAAGAAAACAAAATCCTATGTTTCTTACTTGCCCTGTTTCAGTAACACTAGTTCTACCTATTTTTGTTTGATGTGGGAAATGATGTGTTTCAGCCTGGTACTTTGTAACGACCTTTGTTTTTTATGGGTTTCCTTCTGATGCACATTGGATGGAAGTATAGGGGGATGCTTATGCAGATAGAGAGCAAGGAAATTAAGTATCAGATCTAAATTTGATGTGCTGAGCACAGCTGTCTGTGCCCTGAAGTACTTCTAAGGCTTTCTTGAGACATAAAGAGGTGATATTAGGTAGATTGAAAAAAATGTGAGAGATGGTAATGGTACTTGCTGTCTATAGTTATGTAATTATCCCTTTAACTCTTCTCACTTTGCAACAGAATGCTTTTACTTAATAGCCCCGTGCTCAGATTTTAATCAAGTTGATCAGAGGAGATTGACCAGACCTAATGGGCTAATAAAGCAGTTTTAAAAGATCATCTCCCTTAGAGTTGTTTGGCTGTGTCATTGTACCTCCTGCTGGAAGGACTGGTTTACGGTGCAGTGTTAAAAGAAAAATGTGATTGGCAAAATCCCTACTTGTCTTTTTGAGGAAGCTGCTACCTCGCCTTCAGGGAGAAGAAATTTTTGTAGGAAAATATACCTAAGCCAGACTTGAGATCATTCAACTTCCTTGCCCCAGATGTCTTCTGGGATCTCTTTTGCAGAATTCCTTTAGCAAATGGTTATTTGTCTAAAAACAGAATGCTCTTTTAAAAGACTCTTTCAACTCTACACCAGTTTCAGCTATGAATGGAATCAGGAATACAGAGTTTGTTTTACAGCTTTATTGGCACAAAGGCTTCCTTCCGCATTTGTTTCTTGCATAATCGAGAGGGAGCCAGACTTGCATCCCCTTTTCTGTCTCTGTAGAAAGAAATCTTTTCTGGAAGCCAGGCGGGAAGGACACAATATTATGCAGCACAAAAACCTCAATTAGGGCTCTTCTCGGTAAATTTCAGGAAAACCAGGAAGGCCTGAAATTTCATTTAAAATGTACTTAGAGAAAAAGCCAGAACAATCAGATATAAATGTCTGGGTGGAGTGGTTACTCAAGATAGTGACTTTTTAATTGCTGGCTGTTATCCAGGTGGAGTTAGCTCTTAAACTTCCTTTTGTTTCATTAATTTAATTGTAGCAAGTGCTTTATTCTGCCCAGTACAGTGCCTGACTCCCTAATTATTTTCCACACTCTACATTTTTTTCCAAAAGAGAGGTGCAAAGTATTTATTATTATTATCACAAAGCAAATAGATTTTTTTCTTCAGAGTTTTAACGTTTTCTAGTTTAACACTGAAGACTGAAACAGTAAGGGCAGATCAGAACAATGTTTATGGTGTCTGCACTCGTGCTTGGGCCTTTTCTGTCTGTTGCAGTATGTGAACTGGATGAAGAAGCCATGCTCTCGCAGTAAGATTGAATTTAAGCAGGTTTACTCCCATGGCAGGGGCTCTTTCTCTCAGGCATTCAGACAAAGCTGCAGTAAGTAAAGGGACTCTGTCTCAGGAAGTGCCTCTGTCTTTCTTGCACTTAACTGCTCAATGCCTGTGATATGAATCAGACTCGAGATGTGTAGTAGTGTGTGCACACGCGTGTATAGGTCAGGGTAGAACTGGGATGGAAAGGTTTTAGAATTGACACAGTAAAAAATATCACTACTGAATATTATCTAGAAATACTGTTTGTGCAGGGCTCAAAGCAATCTGATTTTTGGTAACAGTTTACAGAACCTGATTATATTGTCTCATATACTGACTTGTCACAAACTCACATGTGAATTTCCTGAAGCTTGAAGTGATTGTTCTTCAAAATATGACAGTAATTGAATGGCTTTCTTGTATAAATAAGTGCACAGTAATTTCTTAAGTTATAGTATACTATATATACAGTATACAGTATAGCTACCTGTATTGATGGTTATTTAAAATGACAGAACTCATCAAACCTGCTCTTAGAGATAGAATTTTAATACATGCTTGCAGGATCAACCTTTAGCATTTCAATGGTTCTGCTCTTATAAATACATGAAGTTTTCTACGATGCTCTGATGAGGTTAGAGCCTGGGAGAAAACAAGTCTCTTGTATTCCAATTTTTAACTAAAAACGTACATTTAAGCAGAACTCAGATGTTTAGAAGAGTTTCATGAATAAATAGACTAGAACTTTAATGAGAGTAAACAAATTTGGGGTTAGGTCTACTAAGAACATTTTTCATCAGTGCTTCAGTGGGAAGAGTGATGTTTTCTGGTATTCTTTAGTTTTCCCTGGCCTGTAATCCTGCTGATTACCAGCCTGCACAGCAACAAAATATGTTTTGTTGCTATGCAATCTTAAGAGATAAAGCTAAAGACAGTGTAGCTGTAAAAGTGGGTGGAGTGGAATGGGAAAAGCATGGAGGGAGGTGGTGTCAAAAATAAGTTAATTGAAGGTATGGGTTCCACTAGATGTGCATGGTATTTTCTCTGAAGTTAATTGAAAGACTATCAGT
>JBCJKH010049437.1:22965-37246 GCA_039877255.1 Loriculus beryllinus
AACCACCTTTGCACAAACCAATGATCTCGAGCCTTCCAGCTATATAATGACAGAAGAGAGGGATGAATTGGTCTTGGAGGCAGTGTTTCAGGATGCCACAGTCACTAAGGAATTGCCAGAGATGGACAGTCCTGCCTTGTCTGAGCTGAGCACCGTGGCCAATGACACAAGTCAGCTCCCAAATGGTTTCTTAAGCAGCCCGGAGCAGTTTCTGCAACACAGAGCTCCATCCCCAAGCGTGAGTGGCCCTGCCTGGCTGCCTCGGCAGGTCAGGTCACTGCAAGCAGAGCAGGACGTGACCAGCCAGCCCCCTGAGACAGCAGCGAATAGCAAAGTGTGTGGACCTCATCCCCCTTTTAGCAGCGCTTGCTTCAGAAAGAGGTCCCTGACACCCAGCGACACTTTGCCTGAGGTGATGGTGGCCCAGCAAAACCTGGATACCAAACCAAACATGGTTGAAGGGAGACCGCAGCCGGGCAAGGATGCTCCACCGGCTCCGCAAGGAGATGGCACGGATGAGGCGCATCCCGAGGGGAGGCTGAACACAGATGGCCATGTTCAGAGCAGCAGTGAAGGGGCTCAGAGCAGCAGGCGCTCCTCCCCTACGGGGGGAGCAGAGGGGAGCAGGGCAGCAATGGCAGTGAGCAGCTCTGAAGTTGCAGACCTGGCCTCAAACTGGGATCTGGTCACCCTGGGGGCAGCGGGACACGCTGGGAGCTTGGGGAGCCCAGCTTTGGCTGAGCTCCATCCAGGCAGAGCTGCTGGGGAGGGAAGGCCTGGGAATGAGCAAGCTGAAGGGAGAAGCCGGATAGAGGAGCAGACTAATTCTGTGGAGCAGCCACATCAGTTCAGTTCTCAGCATCAGCAGCTCCAGGTCAGTGGCACAGAGGACTATGTGCCTGAAAGCACATATGGGGAAAGGCCAGAAGAAATCCCTATGAAACCAGCCTCTGAAGAGAACTATTCCCTGTCTTCAAGCAGCCCTGCTCACAACCATAGCAATACCGCAGACCCAACTGAATATGTGCAAGCCAGTCCGGATGGACGGCAAGAGCTTGGTGGGGAAGATGTCCTCAGAGAAACCAGGAAGAGAGAGGGACAGGGTCCAGGAGAGCCCAGGGAGGATGGGAAAAGCAACAGCACAGCTGGGAAGAGCAGCCAAGGCCCAGGTGATGGGGAGAGACTGGCTCTGAACAATGGGACCCATTCCAGCCCCTTGAGGCCAAAGGCTGACAAGCCAGAATATGATGAGTACGGTGACACAGAGCAGACCATGGAGGATTTTGATATCTATGAGGAAGAGGAGCATGACCCGCGCTCCTTCCAGGGGGAGGTACGGCAATACTTCGTTGCAGCAGTGGAGGTGATGTGGGAATACAAGAACCAGAGACCCCAGCACTTCCTGAAAGCCATGTAAGTGTGACTGTCCCGTATGTATTCCTCCTGCACTGTGTGGCATAGCATTGGCATGCTCTGGAAGGCAGGATCACAGGTCTATGTACAACCCAGCCGAGCAGCCTAACGGGAAGGATGCTCCCAGCACCTTCCCTCCTCCTGGGGTGTTTTGTGACTCCAGCAACCTTGAGCTTCCTTGCAAGTGGGTCAGGGATGCTCTAGGCTCTGCCCTGTTGCTTAACTGCCCTCACCCCCGCAGGGACCCCCAGAGTGGCAGGAGGAAACCTTTCCAGCAGTACCGTAAGGTGGTTTTCCGAGAGTACATGGATGATTCCTTCACGCAGCCGGTGCTGCGGGGAGAGTTGGACGAGCACTTGGGCATCCTTGGACCATACATCAGGGCAGAAGTTGAAGATGTCATCATGGTGAGTTGAAAGTTCCCATCTCCTACAAAACCTGAAACCCTGCCATTGCCGGCTCCATTCAGAGTGACCTCAGTGATTGGCAGGAATATCAGAGTGTTCGGAAGCAAAGCCCTGCGCCTGAGACAGAGCCAACCCCTGTAACAGCACAGCCTGAGCAGCTCCTGGGCTCCACGAGGAGCCTTTTAGGTAAAGGGGTTGTAGAAAGAGCAATGAGCTAAACAGGGCTCAGCACAGCTTCTTTGGGTGCTCTAGGGGAGGGCAGGCTTGGGCTTCCTTTCCCTCCAAAGGTCTTTCAGCAGCCACCTAAGGAAGAGGTAAAAGGCTCTTTAGCAGGCTCATAGGCCTGGAGAAGTTGCCTGTTTTCCACTGAAATCTTCACCACAATTCATTCAACACCTCTGGACTCCAGAGACTGCAGTGTAGCTGTCCTTGCTCCCATTGAGCAGAGAGAGGGCCTCATCCTGCTGACATGACCAGGGTGTGCTTTCCACTGGAGTACCACTGCAGAACCACAGCTTGTGCATCAGCAGGGGTTGGCCACTGCATGGGGACCAGCAGGAGGTCTGGGTACCAGGGACATGTCTACCTCCTTTCCACCTGCTGGCTGCATCCCACCCCAGGGTCTAGGGCACTCTCTGTGCTGCACCTTTGCTTACCCTTCCCTCCGGTGCAGGTCACATTCAAGAACCTGGCCTCGCGGCCCTTCTCCTTCCACTCCACGCTGCAAGCCTATGATGAGATGCAGGATGCAGTGCAGGGTGGAGAGGTAGTGCAGCCCGGCAAGATTCGGAAGTACACCTGGAAAGTGCTGCCCCAGATGGCACCCACCACGCAGGAATTCGACTGCAAGGCCTGGGCTTACTTCTCCAACGTGGACCTGGTAGGTGGGAGCCTGCTCCATGGGGCATCCCAGGAAGGAGAGATGGGCAGCGTGCATGCATTCTGGCTGTGAAGTCAAGGATCTTCCTATGGTGCTGTGCTGAAAGCTGTGGCTGTGCAGATTCTCAAGTGTCTGACAGTGCTGAATGCATGTTGCTGTTTCTCCTCTTCCCTTTTCTTAACTGGGTTTTCCCTCTCTTTCCCTGGTTGTACCAGACTCCTGAGACTTGTAACAGCATTCTGTAGTCCCCTACCACTCTGCCCAATCTAGCTGAATTTGACCTATGGATCCAATGTTAGTGGGGTAAAGACTGTTGGACAGTTGGACAGACACCACTTCTCTTGACAGTACATGCAAACACTTCCAGCACCCCTCTCTTAGCCTGGGGCAGAGTGGGGATCCCCCAGTGAACCCAGCATGTCCTTCCCACCCTGCATGGACCATGCCCTGTGCAGCAGTGGGAACCAGGCCAGGCATGTAGACAGGGGCACCACTTCCCTCCCTGCAGTTCTGTTTGTGGATGTCAGAGCATCCTTCCCCTCCGAGGCAAACCCTTTTCTCCGTGCTCGCTGGCAGGAGAAGGACCTGCACTCAGGGCTCATTGGGCCACTGATCATCTGCCGCCGTGGGGTGCTGAGCTCCGTTTTCAAGCGGCAGCTGGCTGTGCAGGAGTTCTCCCTGCTCTTCACCATCTTTGACGAGACCAAAAGCTGGTACTTCTTGGAGAACATGGAGAGGAACTGCCGCCCTCCCTGCTACATCCAGCAGGACAATCCCGGCTTTAAGAAGAACCATTCTTTCCATGGTGAGGATGCTTGCCCTTGGGCTTCCCATCCCACGGTCTCTATTGGGATGGAAATCCCCTGAAGCCTTGAGTTGCTCCTGACCACTGCCTTTCCCAGCCATCAATGGCTATGTGAGCGACACACTGCCTGGGCTGGTGATGGCTCAGCAGCAACGGGTCCGATGGCACCTCCTGAACATGGGCAGCACTGAGGATATCCACTCCATTCACTTCCACGGGCAGCTGTTCAGCGTCAGGACTAGCCAGGAGTATCGCATGGGAGTCTACAACCTTTATCCTGGTGAGAGGCAGTGCGGGCACTATGCACGCTCCTACTGCTGTGGCTTTATGTCCACGCCTGTTAGGAAGTGCCAAGCCTGTGGGAGGAGCAGCGAAGAGGGGGAATGGATCTGAAATCGGTATTTGAATAGCGCTTGGCACTGTGGTATCCCATTACTGCCTGCAACTCCCCTCTGCTCTGCTCTTCATTACTGACCAGGTGTCTTCGGGACAGTGGAGATGTGGCCTTCACATGCTGGGATCTGGCAAGTAGAGTGCAAAGTGGGAGAGCACCAGCAAGCCGGGATGAGTGCTCTCTTCCTTGTGTACAACCCAAGTGAGTGATCCTCTGTGCCCTGGCCATGGCTAGCATGGCTTGGAGCTCTCTGCCCCAGGTCTTCCAGCGTTTCCCCTGGGGTGACCCAAGTGGGGTCTCCTGGCTTTTCACTCCTAAAGGAAGTCATTACTTCAACCCTTGTCAGCCTGCAGAGCGCAGTTAGGGACACAGCTGGGGTGAACAGCTTCATTTGCCTGCAAATATGTGCTCCCAGAGGTCTCGTTTTCCACAATTGAGGGTCCCTGGACCTCCTATAAAATGCATTTACCCAACAACTGCTTGCACACGCTCATGCTGTTGGGGAAGTACAGTGCCCACCTGCCTAACCACATGTCAGGAGGTAAACTGAGGCACGAAGTGATGGCATTAGGCAGTGAGCAGCACTGCCTGACTGCTCGCATAGAAACAGCCCAAAGAGCAACTGCAAAATCCATAGGGAGCCTCCGACTCCACCCCAAAGCAACACATTTCTACCTCACCATAAGTAAGCACTGGGGGAAGTGATTTGCTAGAGTAGCATTTTATCACTCCCTGGCAGTGTTCAAGGCCAGGTTGGATGGGGCTTGGAGCAACCTGCTCTAGTGGAAGATGTCCCTGCCCATGGCAGGAGGCATGGAACTATGTGATCTTTAAAGTCCCTTCCAACCCAAACCATCCTATGATTCTATGATATGTGGTCACACTGGGAAAGCTTCTCTCCTCTTCCTAAAGGAGCATTAAAAATCAGCCAGAAAATGTTTCCATAAGTTAAAAATTTGCTCAAGATTTCACACTCACATTTTCCCCAGAAGCATTTGCCATGCAGCAGACAGGCCAAGATGTGCCAAGTCACTAACAATAATGGTTATGATAACAAGACAAACAGCCCTGTGCTCACAGACCAGAAGAGAGACAGGAGTGTCAGGCAGGCTCTCCTTCACTGATGTGGTATTTGCTGTTAAAAGATGCTGCCTAGCAACAAAAAAGCCCAGGAGCAAGACATGGGTATAAGGAAGAGACACTTATCAGCATTGCTGGGAGATTGGGACATAGGAGTGAGAGGTCAGGGACTGCGGGGCAGGAGTGTGGCTGATGATAAGAACTCTCTGCTGCTGACATCAGGGTCGAGAGCAAGAACTTCCAGCATCCTTAACATTCAGGGATGGATGTGGATGCATCTGAAACACTGCTTAGTGTGAGACAAACAAGCCTGGGGGCTCCTGGGGTTTCAGACAGCCTCCCTGAGCCTGAGGGCTGCTGCCAGCCTAGGCTTTTCCTTCAAAAGCCTTGTTATCTAATCAGCTGTCCCTGTGTTTTGCCTTCCTTCTCCCTGTGTGGCTGCAGGCTGCCAAAATGCCCTCGGCCTGGCCTCGGGCCACATTGTGGACTCCCAGATCACAGCATCGGGGCAGTACGGTGAGTACCGGTTGTTGCAGGTGAGGTTGGGGCAGCTTTAGACAAAACAACTCATTTGCTTGCCTGCCCAAGGCTCTGTTGCACCAGTCCCTGGCAGAGTCTTTCCTCCATCCATGCCCATATCAGCATCCCAGCTGGGACATGGAAGTGCCTTCCTACATGTCTAGCCCATCATACCAGTGCTCTGCCACCGCGTATGTGGCTACTAAACCCTAGGGTGATCCTCCAGACAAGCACACAGTACACAGATGTACTTGTCACTGCCTTGGGCTGGGCAGCACCAGGGACCAGCAGCATCCTGATATCTGCATGCTTTCCTTGCAGGGCAGTGGGCTCCTTACCTGGCCAGGCTGGATAACACCGGCTCCATCAATGCTTGGAGCACAGACCGCAGCAATGCCTGGATCCAGGTAAGAGGGGTCCTGTTGCTGGAGGCACTGCTGAGAGCATTCCAACAGTGTTTGTGGTTGATGATCCATCCTCAGTGCAGCAGAGGAATCTTGATGGTCCAGCTACAACATCCGATTGTACAACACCCCCTCAAAGACAGTGAGAACAGCTCACCTCTCCAAACAGCTCTCCCCTGCCCTCTCCCAGCTGCTGGCTGACTTGTGTCCCTCTGAACAACTGTAGTAAATAGTTTCATAACCTATGCTCATTTATATCACAAGGAAATGAGTTCCACAGGTTTACAGTGCATTGCCTGAACGTGGCTTTGGTTTTCCATCAGAAGTGAGTCCTTAACTTTTGTTCTCAGGTGGACCTTTTGCGTACCATGATTATTCATGGCATAAAAACCCAAGGGGCCCGACAGAAGTTCTCAAGCCTTTACATCTCCCAGTTTGTTGTCTTCTACAGCTTTGATGGGCAAAGGTGGAAGAAATACAAGGGGAATACTACCAGCAGCCAGATGGTAAGATGAATAGGTCCTGAGGAGAGTGTCATCCCAGAATGGGGCTCTTGGGGTGATGAGGACTATGGAGCTCTGTACATAAGGCAGAGAGAGACCTTGAGCATTCACTGCCAGGATGACTGAATCACAGATCACAGATCTGCAAGGGACTTGCTGTCTGTGTCCTTCTGTCTCATGTTAAATTGACCAAACTATTTCTGTCCACAGTCCCAGGTGGCTGTAAGATCCACCCCTTCACATTGTGTCGCATGTTACTTAGAGCTTGGCATAAGATTTTGCCTGAATATCAGTTTTTTTAACTCCAAAGACAATTTGGCTTTCTAAAACCATTGTGCAGATGCAGATGATTTGGGGGATCTCTACTTATCAGAAAAAGCCACAACTTAATATGCATAAGCTGATCATGCCAGCAGGAGAAGGAAAAAGCCTCCATCACAAACACCTGCAGTGGCAAGAACTGTTCCCAGGTTCTTTTTCTCCCCTCTGTTTGGTGAAATTATAAAGAGATGTTCATTTAGAGAAACCTCCTCCTGTTTCTCAGTGGTTCACCCTGATTTGCCCATCCACACTTCTTTGGTCTGAGTCACATCTCAGATCGTTTCCCTGGGCTGACGCTCTTTTGTAAGGATGGTGATAAGATACAGCAGTGCCAGACAGAAATGTGATTCTGCCCACTAATCCCTGCTCTCTTTCCACTGGTGCAACAATCCTTTTTGTTCCTCTTCCCTGCAGCTGTTCTTTGCAAATGTGGATGCAACTGGAGTGAAAGAAAATCGCTTCAACCCTCCGATCATAGCCCGCTACATCCGCATTAACCCCACTCACTACAGCATCCGGACCACAATGCGCATGGAGCTCATTGGCTGTGATCTGAACAGTATGTGCCACCTCCAAAAAAACCAAGCACCAAAGGAGGGATCTGATCCAGCAGGGTGCCAAGCACCAGATCCACACATTTCAGGACTCCCCAGGCAGTTGTGGAGGGGGAAGGAGGAGGCTGGAGATGGCATTGAGATGTTGGGAAAACAAAGCTGGAACATCTCATTATGGTCTTAGAAAGAGCAATAGCAGAGGGAGAGCATGGGGCTAGGTCTCACCACCACCTTTTCCTGAACAACCAAACACCTTCAGCAGCAGCTAAGCTGATATCTGAGAAGCTGCTGCATCAGTCTGGGAGAGCAGGGATCAAGAAGAGACAGATGCTATCGGCTTTTCCTCTGAATTCAGGGTGGCTGAAGCAGTGAGCAATCAGAAGGCATCTCCATGATGGGTCTGTTTCCACCTCTGAGAATCATCACTTCTCTCTTCCAGGCTGCTCCATGCCCCTAGGAATGGAGGACAGAGGAATCCCTGACCAGCGCATCTCCGCATCCTCCTACAGCACCAACATCTTCTCCAGCTGGTCACCCTCCCGGGCCCGCCTGAACATGCAGGGGAGGACCAACGCATGGAGGCCAAAGGTAGCCCATGCAAGGTGATCCCCAGGCAGGTATCTGGGGCATGGGCAGGCAGGCTGGGTGCTTGCAGCCTCTCCTAGCCAGGGCTAGGGCTACATGTACAGCCACAGGCACCGTGCAGACACACAGGCGGGAGAGTCACCTCACTGATTTATCACCCAGCATCTCCACATGCCTGGCAGGGCGGGTGAATGTGTCTTTCCCATTGCTGCTGAAGGGCTGAAGGCAGTCCTGTCCTTTCCCAGAGTGACAGCCGCAGTGAATGGTTGCAAGTGGACTTTGAAGTAACCAAGAAGGTGACAGCAATCATAACCCAAGGTGCCAAAGCTGTCTTCACCCACATGTTCGTGACGGAGTTTGCTGTCTCCACCAGCCAGAATGGTGTGCACTGGACCCCAGTCCTGCAGGGTGTCAAGGAGAAGGTAGGCATTGTTGCTCCATGGCCAAAGGCACCCCCAGGGCAAACATACTTACATGAGCTTTTGCAACAGCAGTGATTGAGGCTGTGCTTTTCCCTCCCTTAAAGTATTCCCAACGCTTGTTTGCATTGTGTTCTCAAGTCTTGAGCTCACTGTACCAGCACAGGAAAGCACACCCCTGATTTCTCTCTCCTCTCCAGATTTTCAGGGCAAACCAAGACCACATCAGCACCGTGATGAACACCCTGGAGCCCCCGCTCTTTGCTCGCTATGTGAGAATACACCCGCGCCAGTGGCACAACCACATTGCCCTGCGGATAGAGCTCCTCGGCTGCGACACTCAGCAGGAGTACTGATGGCTGCAGGACCAGGCATGGGCAGTGCCAACCTCAGGACCCACATCCAACCAGACACTGGACTCTCACCAGGGCCTGAGCCAGCCCTCCAGGGCTCTGGCCATCCCTGCTGCTGGGGAACAGAAGGCCTGCAGAGGTGTCACAGAGGCTGGCTTGTTATCAGCATCTTCCTGGCCCTTATCTACCAGATGCCACATAGTCAGACGTAATGCTGAAGAATCAAACAGTAATTTTCCAGTGTAAAGCTGAAGAATTAAACAGTAATTTTCCAGTATCTCTCTGCACTTTCTCCCCTGCTCCAGCCCTGGAGTCTCCAAGGGCCCAGTCAGCATCACCAGCAGTGAGTAATTAATTAGCCCCAGAGCTTCTCAGCTTTGTTTAGCACAAGCACCCACTGCCCAGGCACAGTCCTGGAGGAGGAAGAAGCAGCAAAGATAAAGGCTGGGGGAGGAAGCCCCAGAGTCCACAGTCAGTGGGGATCAGTGGCTTCAGGGAGGCAGCATTTTGCTCAACCTGACTCGATACTGGGCTTTGGCTCTCCACATCCCTTCATCTCCTTCCCAAATGCTCATGCAGTCGTGGCTGCTTATGCAAGAGTCAGGTATTCTTTGCTCCTACCTGCAAGAGATGCAGCGTGGGGCAGCTCTGAGGAGAGCTCTGCTGGAAGCACCAGGGGATGGTTGTGGTAGGGACCAGGGAGGTGAGCTGCAGATCAGCACAATGGTATGAGCTGTCCTGGAACCCACACCCAGAAGAGGTCAGAAGCTGGTGTCTCAAATAAAACAGTGCTGAAAAAGCTTCATGCAGCTGTTTGGCTCCACATTGCTGCACAAGGAGCCTTTGCTGTGGCCCTGGCAGTGATGACATTACAGCCCCAGCAGCAGCGGATGCAATCACCCTTTGGCTTGATTGCATCCTGACAATAACCAGGCACAGATAAGTGCTGGCCTGAGGAGAGGAATTGGAGCCCTGAGCTTCTCAAAGGGGAGCAGTCCTGCCTGAGGCAGGGTAGCCTTCAGCATGGGAGGACCAAACCTGCCACCTTGGGCCCTTCTCAAGGCAAACTTCCTCAGCTCCAAGGCAGCTGCATCTCTTCTGAGCGCAGTGGCCAATGCTGCACAAGGACAGCTGGCTGCAGTCTCTGGTCCACCAGTGCAGGGGAGTACCCCAGGCATGGTGAAAGGGCCCAATGGCAGAGAAAACAGGGCAGAGACATCAGCTCAACCCCAAACAGCAGCTGGACTGTAAGCAGACACACACACACACTCAGTAACTGGCTCAGTCCCCTGGACAAGGGCAGATATCGCAAGCTCTTCCCATGACTACCTCTGCAGGCCAGGCTGAGCCTGACCTGCTGATACTTAAATACCCATCAGAGTGAGGGATTGATAGGGATTGGTCAAGAGCAGAACATCTTCCCAAGACAAAATTGGTGAGGACCAGAAGCCTCCCTGCAGGAGCTGGCTCAGATGTAGATGTAATCAGTCACACAGGACTGGCTGCTCTGTATGGTCCTGGCTGCCTTATCTCTCAGGGCTGGAACCCAGCTCTGCTTGGTGAAGCAGGGATACGGGCTCTGCCTGTACCAGTGAATGCTCAGACTCTTCCCGCCTGCAGAAACAGGCTGCTGTGTTGTGGCACATTTGTCTGATGACACAGGGTTAGATCAGAGCAAAAAGCTGCGTGCACCACAGCTCCCTCTGGGTCATTTTCAAAGCGGAAAGACGGCTGAAATCTCTGCAGGCGACTGAGCAGCCTTCACCAACCAGCCCCGAGCAGCTCCAGGATGTTCTCCAGCCACTCAGGAAGCAGTGTAGGAGCTACGCTGAGGGAGAGCATCGGGAAGGGGCTGTGGGCAGGCACGCAGATGTGTCAGAGCTTGCCAAGCTCCAGCATCCATTAGAGGAAGCATCTCTTGACATTTGTGGGGAATAGAGACCAGACGCTGTTTCCTCCCCACGCAATGTAGATCTGAGATGCATCATAGTTTCCCCAGGTCACAGACGTTTCTGTGCAGGGGGAGGCTTGACCAGCACAAAGCCCTCTGCCTTTCAGACAGGGGATGCTCCTGCCTATTCACCAGCATCAAAGAGCCCTGTCATGAGTCAGGGCTGTTTCTGAATCTGGCTTCTCCCATGCTGGACAGAGAGCCCCTACCTGCGCCAGATGTGGGGGACATATGGAGGTATTGTAACTGGGAAGATGGGCACCATTCTCGGAAGAAGTTGCAGCACATAACCAAAACAGGCAGCAGAATGCTGAAGAGAACGCCTGAGCAGGGACCATGGCCAACAGGGAGTGAACCTGGGCAAGCCCAGCCTGATTCCCACTTCAGCCATGGCACTAGAACCAAGCTGCTCACCGCCTCCTCCACCTTGGTTTCCCTGTATGTAACCAAGAGGGAATGAACAGACTTAGACTTCCCTTTTCTGTCTGTCAGGTGTCTCTTGTCACATTTCTCACTCCTACTACATATTCCACAATTAATTCCAGGGCTTTTCTCAGTTCTCCATATCTCTTGCCTCCTACCTCACGTTCTTAACAGTTTGCTTCTAGCCCGTGAGTGCAGGAGGAGCCTGGAGCCATAGGCGTTTATGCTCAGGATGTGCTCAGGGCAGCATGTTTCAGAGCCATGCCCCACAATCCCACTGTATGTCCATACTCTTCCCCAACAACCTGCTCTCTTCAGGAGAGGCCAGGCTTGCTCTTGTGAGTATTCCTCCTCCCAGGTTGCCTCAGCTCCTGGCTGAGGATGCTCCATAAATATGTATGCTACTTATACAGAATTTGCTTGGCATAACTTGCTTAGCTTTAGCAGCTAAATTTGCTGAAGCCTTAGGCTGCAAGCTGTGGACTTTCATGCAGATACACTGAACTTTAACCTACTTGTGTAAAAGAAGGCCCCAGAGCTGGTTCAAACTGGAAGATAAGGAAGCAAGGAAGGCTGCTACCGTTGTCGGCTGACACAGCAACCTCAGTGATAAGAGAAAAAAAACCTAGAAGAAAAGAAAAAGCGCTTAGAGACAATGAAGGGACCCAGTGAAGAACAGGAAGATCCCAAAACCATTAGGTTTTAGGTAATGGTCATATTAATTACTGTGTAATTAATATAAAAATAGTCATATTAACTGCTGGTCAAAACAGTTGCATGAAGAAAGAGTGAGGAACTTTGATTGTAAGAGTGTGATTGCCCAGGGATTTCTTTGTTTGGGGTCCCTCTTTGGAGGCATCCAGCTTGAGCTGCTCTGAGTGTCAAAGCCAAGGAAAAGAAGGCTTCCTGGTGTCTCTCTGCTCTCCCCAATAGCGAGTTCTGCTGCAAGACTCAGTTTCTGAGAAGAAGTGCCTGGATCTCCTCACGTTGGAGGCACCCCACAGCACAGCACAGCACAGCACAGCACAGCACACCCCTCTCAGCACACCTTCAGGGCCCAGGGATGATCATTAGCTTGTGAGAGCCCTCTATGCACCAACACTGCTTTGAAGAAGTGTTCCCCATATCATTGCTGGACCCCTGCCCTGCCTGTGAGGGGATGAAGCGTGCCTCAGACTCAGCCTCCTGCGGTGATTTTGGCAACCACATGAGCTGTTGCTAGGGATGCATGCTTCCACGAGCATCCAGACTTATCAGTGCTTGGGCATATCCCGGGGCTGGCACGACCCAGGGGCTGTTCGCAACAGAGACACGATGGGGAGAAAAGACCCCATGGTGGCAGCCAGGCGATGCTCTGAGCGGCTGCCGGCGCTGCGAGGACCCCGAGCCCCATCCCCTCCTCTCCATCCTCACCAAGAGCCGCCGGGCTCTGACCGGGGCGAGACGCGGCACCATGCGGCGGCGCTGCCCGCGGGGCCGGCTCCGCTCCTTCCCCTCCGCTGGCTCCTCCCGCCGGCCTTCCCCCGCTGCCACACGGGCGGAGCTTGCGGGGGGCCCGCGGTGCTGCTGCAGCCGGGGCCGTGGCCGGGCCGCTCTGTTGGAGCCAACGGAACCGGCTGCAGCTGCTGGCGGCGGCGGCGGCGGAGCGGCAGCGGCGGCGGAGCGGCGGGGGGATGACCCTCAAGTCGGGGCGCAGCGCCAGCGCCGGCAGCATGCGGACCGCGCTGTCCGACCTCTACCTGGAGCACCTCCTGCAGAACCGGGCCAAGCCCGAGGTGAGCGGCGGCCGGAGGCAGCCCCGGTCCGTCCCAGCACCGGCGTCCCCGGCAGAGCGCGACTCCGACCCACCCCATCCCTCGGGCCCCTTTCCTGCCGAGGCCGGTCACAGAGCCCCAGGGTGGCCCCTTCTCATGTCCCCCTTTTCCTCCGCGGGTCCTTAGCTCAGCACCCTGCGCCCCGAGGGCCTCTCCATCCCGTCCTGCCCGCACACACGAGGGGTCCCTAAGGCAGAGACCCGATGGCAGGCAGGAAATGGACACCCGTGTATGTGCCTTGCATGTGGCACTGCTGGTCCCCAGGAGCAAGGCTCTTTGCTTGGGGGTACCTTGGGGGAATGGTCAGCCAGTGTGGGCCGGGCAGGGAAGAAGGAGCTGAAGGGAGTAGGGGAGGAAGGCTTCAGCATCCTGCCACGGAGGAGCTTGTGGTTGTTTTGCTGCAAAGTTGTAGCTGGTCTGATCTGGAACTGCCTGTCACATGAGCTGATTCAGCTTGAGCAACATCCAGGTCTGCAGCATGGGCTGGAGGGGTGCTGGTGATCATGGGCTTAGGCCCCAGAGAAGGAGGATGCAGCCAGCCCCTTGTACTCTGTCTCTGGCACAGGGAATGGGCTGGCACACCACTTCCAGGGAAGGAGCCATGGGTTCTTGCTTGGAGGGCTCCTTCCCCAGCCAGTGTCATCTGGATAGCTTGGGTACAAGCAGGAGAAGGTTAGCAGTTCCCAGTGCTAAACAGCCGGTGCTTTTGCCCCAGCAGAGATTTTCAGCTCTGAACAGGGGAGCCATGGCATAATGTGCCTGTGCTGAGGGTTCACTGCAGCTGTGGAGAGCCTCAGAGAGCAGGGAGGAAATTGTCCTGAAGTGCTGTCCTTGGCCCATCCTGTTGGACAATACGGCATCCAAAAGAGGCTTGTCTGATGTATCCCACACCAGTGGTTTGTGTACTTTTTATGGCTCAACCTTGGCAGACTGCTTACAAAGAGAAAAAAAGAAAGATAAAAAGCTTTTAAAGCCAAGTGACTGGATCAGGCAGCTGCTGAGAGGAGTTCTCCCATCCCTCTGCCTGCACGATCCAAGCAGAGGGCCTGCCTGGTTACAGGCAGAGCAGGGATAAATCACCAATGGCAAGCAGGAGGGCATGGAAAATGTAGGAGCTGGCCTGCAGCTCCCTGCTGCTACAGTATGTTTATTCCAATAGGGATAAAGAGAGAGATGGTGAAGTGGGGTCTGCCTTGGGTCTTGTAAGAGGAGCTCTGCAGAGCTGGCACCCAACAGCCATGTCCTGAGCTTGCCAGCCACTTGTGCTTGTTGTGGGCATACAGAGAAGGTGCTGACCCATGGATGCTGTGGGCTCCTCTGTGGGAAAGGGGCACCCAGCAGCAGCTCTGGAATCAAACACAGTGATGCAGGAAGGTGTATGTGTGACAGTGGTGTGGTTTGTGTGTATCTGCCTGCAGCTCTTTCCTGAAGAACTGTGTGCCCCTGGGGACCCTGG